>PVLD010003177.1:0-68970 GCA_004027595.1 Dinomys branickii
AACTACTGTTGAGACCATATCACCTTGTCTATAGATTAGTTGTGATTGTACTATTTTCTATGATAATGGGTGTCTGTTTGTCAATATGTTTTTGTACTTTTATGTTTCTAAAATAAAAAAAAAAAAAAAGAACAAAACATTAAAAAAAAAAATTCTTTTTGTGATTCATATGTTACAAGAGGCAACTTTGGACTCTTTCGCTGTCACTTGTGTGTTTACTTTGTCACCTCCTGCCCCCCACATTTTTTACTTTATTCTGCTACACGTTTTTAAACTTACTAACTGGACTCCATTCTCCAACTTCCGTCTTTCACCCTTTTCTACTGTAAGTATTGAAAGTTCTCTATTTTTAAATCTAAACGCTTAAAGGCATAAAATACCACTTTTACTGCATCTCCATTTTGACATGTATAATTTTAATTATGCATTCGTGTAATAAACATTTTCAATTGTCCACTACAATTTCATCTTTGACTCAGGAAATGCAATAATAATTGGTATTGATCAAAACGTGGCCATTTCAGCCCTGTTGGAAATTTAGGAAGTCTGCCCCTAATATATGCGGGAGCCAGGGTAAGGATAAAAACAGTAAACGTAGTCTATGACTAAGGGCTTAAAATTGGTACACAAAGTGTGTCTCAACCCCCTACTTTGAAAACCATACCTTGATAAAAAGGAAAAAATTATAGCTGAGTGTGGTGGTGCAAGACTGTAGTCCCAGCACTTGAGAGGCTGAGGCAGGAGAATCACTGTGAGTTCATGGCCAGCCTGAACCACATATCAAGACCCTTTCTCAAAACAAAAAAAAGGAGAAAACTATGTGGAAATCAAGGGATGGGTGGAGTAGGGAGGGAGGGAAGGGAGAGGGGTTGAAACCGGGATGAAGTATATTGTGTACATGTACCAACTCCACACAAGGAGTGTAGACATTGTGTACTCCTACATATGTGCTAATAAACTAAAATTGTAAAATTATAAAAAAATAAATCTGAAAAAAGTAAACACTCTTATATGGCTAAAAGATGGCAAAATAGCGACAGTGACTGAAATTAATTATTGTTGCATGTATCTTTTGATAGGCCCATGAGGTTTGGCTGGGAAACAAAATGTGGACTTATACAACTCATAATCATCATATATTTCCTTTCATAAAATTTCATTTTTGCCTTCATTTCAGAAAGTCACTAGCTCCTTGGGATTTAGCTCAGAGGCATAGTGCCTCCCTGGCAAGGGTGAGGTTGTAAGTTCAAGTCCTGGTATCAGAAAAAAAAAAAAAAAGATCAGAAAGTCACAAATTATGTTGTGCAACCAAGTTATTCACAGATTTATATCCTTTTAACATGAATGATCTAAAAGATTAAAAATAGATGGCAATTGCATTCCACACGTAAGTATTTGGGTATCAAAATGATTCATTTAATTCAACATTATCTCAAGAAACAACTTTCCTGATATGATCTTTGGAAACTCTTATTACATATTTGTGTAAAGTAATTTGTCGCCTGGGTGCTTGATGTTCCTCTAGTGTTTGATGTAAGGAGTCTCCAGCACCCTGTGCTCTGCCGTATCTGTAGATCCATGCATGGGAGAGCAATGACGAGCTGGGTGAGGCTGAGGAAGCTCCAAAGCCACAGGCACCTGCTGCAAGCACTGTGCTAATTGGTGAGCCCTCTAGATTCTCGGACTGGAGCACAAACAAGGGCCCGTGAGGATAATGAGCGACATTTTATCCTGAGGACCTGAACAGGAGGATTTGAAGAGCTGATCTATTTATCTTGTCTTTTACCCAAACCCAAATTCTGCCGAACCTCCCATCTCCAGCACCAGCAAGGTCACTACACGTAGACGCCGTCATCCTGTCTTAGGCGCTGGCCCGCGCAAATGTTTGTTTCTCTGAGCCTTAACAGAGTTAAGTAAGAGAATGGCTCTGTAGAATGTGGCAGTGCTGTGCAGATGCAGAGCACATTAGTTTTGTGTGTGTGTGTTCTGCATTGTGTGCATGTCTGTTTATAATCTGAGGGGCTTCTCTAAAGCGAGAGGCCCAGCCAGTGTCCTCTCTCACCTGGGCGTGAAGGTGATGCTGGGCCAGTTTTTGTCTGTGCCAGCCCATGCAGAGCCGTCCTTCATGGCCCCTCTCACCTGCTGCTAGCCTGCACTATCTGCAGCCTACTTCACTCACATTTTGTTGCTTTTTCTATCTGAGAGACAGAAATCTTTAGAGACTTCTCTGACCTCTTGTATAACTAGCAAAATCTCCAAGAGCCTGTCCTGCCTGCGGTTTAATTCTAGAGCCCCTGCACTGGTCTTCACGGAAAGGGCAATTGAAGGACCCAGTCAGTCATTAGAGGTACAAGTCCCCAAACCTGATGTGATGCTGTGTTGAGACGTCTCCCAAAGCCTCATGCAGTCTTAGGTGGGCCTTTTTGGAGGTAGCCGGGTCTAGGGTATGTGATGTTGGGACCAAAGATGTGGCGCTATGACTGAGTCATAGTTCAATGCCAGTGTTAAGACTGCCCCTCCCTAGGTGTGAGTGCTACCTACCCTAAAGGTGCGGAGTCTGGATAGGGTATCAGGGACAAAAAGAGGGTTGTTGCTTATTGGTTGCTGCTTTGCTTCTTCACTACTTTGCTGCCTTCTGCCTGCTACGGACTGTTGCTCCTCTGCCATGCCACCACACTGCCTTGGAGCCAGCCAACTATAGATGGAACCTCTGCGAACTACAAGGTCAATAAACTTTTCCTCCTTTAACTTCAGGTGTCAAGTATTTTGTCTCACCAATGAGAAAAATAACTAAGCTGCCAGTTATGCTGAAGTGTTCTCTACCAGCACATCTCCACAGAGACTGCAAGTTCTTGGAGGGCGGGTGGTATGCTATTTGCATTTCAACACACCACACCCACTTAGTAAAGATCTCTCAAAATAAAATGACTGAAAGTCAAAAGACAGGGCAGGGCAGACTTCATAAAACTGAAAAGTTCTTTAGGTCAAGAAAATTCCCAGCAGCCTTAGGAAAATATTTGCATCAGACATGGCAGAGAGCTGTCATTCTTGGGATGCAGAGTTCACACAAATACATGAGAAAAGGAAATAAAAAGAACCTAAAAGCCACACTGGTGTGGGGACAGAGTATCGAAAAGGCAATTCTTAAAGGAGGGAATGCCCCTCAAAATAAATCCATAACTGACACAAAGATTTGGAAACAGTTTGATACTCAGAATTCTCAAACTCTTTGCTTTATTTGACCTAATCATCCCACTGTTAACCAATCATAAGCTTTAAAGAGAAAAGGCTTATTTATCCAACTTAAGTGCAGCAAAGCTTTTCTTTTTCTAATTCCCAAGATGTTCTCCTCTGTCCCATATGGGAGCAGTCAGGAGGAATCCTCTAATTCTTTAGGCGGTAGGACTTAGGTGTTGAGAACCAACAAGATTGCTAGAGAAGTACAGAGGAGAAGATCGTCACCCGCCATTTGTTTCCTTCTGCCCACTGGGGACTAGGAACCTGCATCTCTGTGGCAGTCTCCAACCTGGGCCTGATCAAAACACAGAAAGCACTCAGTGATCACACAGGCTGGGATGCAAACTATCTTGATCCGAATCCCATACAAATCAAGAGCTTGACCAGGATCATCTATGGTAGCGTTTTGTGAATTCTTAATGGTAGCATCTCAACTCAGGCAGTTTATTCCCATCCAAGTTTGGCTCCCAGTGGCCTTCAGGCCCTCGGAAGTGTCAGGCTGCAATTCAAGCGCTCACAAGAGCTTCATAGCAGAAAGGCCAGCCCTTCTCAGTTCACCGGGTTCCAGGCCACTTTATGGAAGAGAAACTCCCTGCCCCGGTGGTGCCTTCTGAGTGCTAATGGATTTAAAAATGGGTTTCCTGGGACCTGTGGGGACACAGAACCTGGAGACTCAGAGCGGGTCCCTAGCTGTCCATCAAGAAGCACTACTGCACCGTGCTGCCACCTGCAGCCAGGAGAGCTTTTGCCACCTCCAGGCCACTTGGCATTTCTCTGCAGAACACGCTTAGCCGGATCAGCCTGTAATACCCCAGTGTGATCTCAACTAAGCTGCAGGGCTAAATACCAGAGGAGTGGGGCACTTGGAGCAGAGGAGAAAGAGAACGAAATAACTATCATTACCTCCCTCAACTTCAGCAGCTGGGAAGAGCCCTCTCCCGGGCAGTCCAGATCCCCAATTTCAGACACTCTAATGGCAGCCAGCTCCGCAGCTCAGAAGCAGACACTTGTCCGCTGATAAGTTCTCTTTCCTCGCCCACAGAGCTGATGAAGGTGATCCTTGGGCAGCACGCCAAGTTTCGGGCTGTGACCTCACAGTCAATTTGACCCTAAAGCAGCTGTGTGAGGACGCCATTTAGAATCTCACCGAAAATCAGTCACTTCTAGAGAGATGTATACGCACAAGCCCACGCTACAGGATTGCTGTACGCTGGATGTGGGAAATCCCCAAAGACCTGTGTGGTGAGGGCCTGGTCTCCAGCCCAGAGTGCTACTGAGAAATGGCAAAATCTGTCAGAGGTGAGGGCTCGTTGGAGGTGGTTAGGTGGAGTTGTGCCCTCAGAGGGGATGCTGGGAGCTCGGCCCCTGCCTGTCTTTCTTTGCTTCCTAGCCACGCCCTCCCACCATGATGCTGGCACAGGTCCAAACAAAGGGCCCAGAACCATGCACTAGAGAGTCCTACAAACCTTTCCAGCTTATCGGTTGTTTGTTTCAAGTATTTCATCACAGCGATGGAAAGCTGACTGACACAGTGATACGAAATATCAGTGGAGTGCAAGGCCCTTCAGAGACCCTCCCACAGAGCCTTTGTCAGACAGCTCTCTGTGCTCACCTCCATGCCCTTTGTTGTGTTTGTAACAGGTCTCACTGCTGGAGTGCAGAGTTCTGTTCTACTGAGCTCAGATGCAACCTTACAACCTTTCTCAACACAGAACTCCCAGAAGCCATCTGAACTTAATTTCAGGAGGCCTATGGACAAAACATCCTGCTGCTCTGACCACACACATCCCTGGTAAATTGTCCCTGTACTAGAGAGACTCTTCCAAGACTGACTCCTACCTCCACGGATTTATACACAGCCCTCTAATGATGTGGAAAAGCAGTTTGGTGCTAAGGAAAAACAAAACCACCCATGGTAACAAATTAAGGGCAAAATCACAGAAAGCTCCCCCCCCCACACACACCTTTTTAATGGAATTCCAGCTGCATTTTTCAACTAAGTCATAAAACCATTTCCCAAGCCAGAAGTGTCATTATGCTCATTTCACAGGTGGAAAGCTAGGCGGTACAGAGAGGTTAATGGCTGTGTCTAAGAGCGCACAGAACGTCCTCATCAGGAGGAGCTGGAGATGCAGGTATAGCACAGAGCTCACACTGTTCTGTGACAGCCCAAACTTTCCTGAGCAAGTTTGGCTTGGCCTAATTGGCATTCAATTTTAAAAAATGTCTTTCATTAAAAGTATAATTTGAAGAACTGGGTAATTGACTCACATTTGATTAAGGCAGATTCTATTGGATTAACATGATTAATAGGTAAATTATAATCAAACAGAAAGCAGTACAAAAGGTGACTAAGTCGTGGATCACATTAAGATACTAAATTTTAAAAAGATGGATGTGCAGGGTGCTTTTTTCTCCCCCTACATTAGAAATATTCATTTCACAGTGGATCTCACACTGTTCGGATATAGTAGGATAATTAGAATGGCGTTTGTGTTCAGGATTAAAAGAAGAACCTGGAAGGTGTTTTGACTTTGCAGTATGGGAAACCTCTGCTGTTCCTCTTCTGATCCTCCCCAAGTCATTTGGTTCAAGCTGGCTGGTAGATTCCTCAAAATGAGAAGGAATTAGGCGGGCTGGGGATATAGCTCAGTGGAATAAGCGCCTGCCTAGCAAGTGCAGGATCCTGAGTTCAATCCCCAGTACCGCAAAAAAGAGAAGGAATTAGGTCTTTGTAGGGACCAACCCTGCTCAGACCAAAGTGTAGTTCATGCCACACCAAACCTCACAGCCCTTCCAGGGACTGCGCTGTTTCTAAGCACACGCAGGGGTAACAATGTCTGCGGTTCTTTTCTACAAATACAAAATTGTGTCCGCAGCAGAATCTTAGTTAATTGATATGAAACATCAGTGACTTGCAGCAGCCAGGCCAGGAATCACAGTGCAAACTCAAACTGTCCAGCGGGTGGGAGGAGTGTCACTTGGCCTTATGCTCTTTCACACAGACCAGGAACTTCTGTGGTATGAATGGAGGTGTTTGTGAAAATTAACACTCTTCTCATTACCTTGAATTTCTCTGGTTTAGGGGGCTGACTGGGTGGGGGCAGGCTCCTTCCCAAAGTGTCCATCTCTCATAACTGGAAGAGGAAGGGCTTTAACTATTCCACAATCTTCATCAATGACCCCAAAGCCAATTACATAACAAAGCAAACACTGACTTCCTAGCAAAGTGACCCGGACAAGTCCACCCCCAATTAACTTGACACCCCAAGATTTCCTTGCATGGAAAAGCTGGAGCCCCCTCTGTAGTCCTTGCTCTGTTTTTTTTTTTTTTTTTGGCACCAGGAATCGAACTCATGGCCTCACAATTACCAGGCAGGCGTTGCACCACTAAGCTACTCTCTGTTCTTACCATGCCATTACTTCTCTGACCTAACAAGTGTCTAAGAACTGGAAGTGAATGGTGGTGTCACCATGAGAAGTTAGCTTTCTTTGTGCACGGGAATGATAAAATATTTGTTTTTTTAATTTTTTTATTATTTATTTATTTATTTATTTATTTTGCGGTACTGGGGATTGAACTCAGGCCTTGTGCTTGCCAGGCAAGCACTTATTCCACTGAGCTATATCCCCAGCCCTTGGGAATGATAAAATATTTGGAGATGGATAACATTTCCCATTGGAAAGTATTTGGCAAACAAGCAACCCCAGTCATAACTTGCTGGTGGAGTATACACTGGAAGACGTTTGATAGTGTCTGTCAAAATATTAATCAACTATGTGTGTTCTCAGACCAAGTTATTCCACATGTGCCTACACACAGTAAAGGACTAGAGGTTGTTTTCCAGAGCAATTGCATTGTATTTTTTTTATTTTTATTTTTATTTTTTTTATTTTATTTTAGAAACATAAAAGTACAAAAACATATTGACAAACAGACACCCATTATCATAGAAAATAGTACAATCACAACTAATCTATAGACAAGGTGATATGGTCTCAACAGTAGTTGTTGCTTTATCCATTGATATCTTCGAATTGTAGATAATTGCATTGTATTTTGTATTTTCATTTAAAAGTATTAGAAACATCCTAATTGTCAGTAGGCAAAAAAATCAACCCATGACATAGCTACAACATGGAATCCATGTAGATCTCTATTGTAAAAGGAAGATACAATGTCAAGGAAAGATTTCCATAGCATACTTTATATGAAAAACAGTCAGTGGTTGAAACAGATTTTTAAAATATTTCTATCTACATCTTTTTAAAACATTGTATGTGTAATTTATATGTTACATGGAATTTTTTAAATAATCAGAATGGAGCCCAAGGTTGTGAAGGAACAAGACTCATGACAGTTGCCTGACACCATCATAAAAAGACTCTGCTGGAACCCTGAGCACAAGTGAAGGACACTACGGGCTCACACACAAAATGCTTCTACGAGGATGCGCACCCAGCCTCTGTCTGCCCGGCCTGGGGGGGCCACATTACTCACCCCTGCGGTCCAGCGTTATTGTTTCGCATGACTTGTGTGCACTTCATTTTTCCTGTTAAAAGTTTTGCCATCTCTCAGCCTCTATGGCCACACTTGTCGTTTGTCATGCACATTCCCACTGTGGTGTTCTGACATTTCAAAGAAGACACCACTATGCATTATTCTTTGGAGAAGCTCTCGAATTGCTCTGTGGGTTGTTAGTCACCAGCCTCAAAGTATAAAACACATCACAGTTTTAGGATGTAATCTGTCTCTTATTGGCATGATTAGACCTCAGGGATGTAGGAAAAGCCATCCTCACCCCGTGAACTGTGTGACACTGTCAAGTGTAAGGTCTGAGTTTTCCTCTGTGCCTGTGGGAAGCTCTGAGGAGGGCTCTGCAGGTTCTGAGCCCCTGAGCAGGGATGACAAGGTGTATCCTTCTGAGGACATTTAAAAGTACGTGTGGGTCCCGTTCCAGACAGACAGTGCAATACAGTGAATGGTGAGGCAGTGGCAAGGGGCTCAGAGCCAGCATGAAGAGGTGAGTCTTTCTGAAGAGACCATACGGGAGCTGGGTGGGGGTGTTTCAGAGCCTATCACAGGGCCTGCTGGGTGGTGGGAGCTGGTAGAAACACTGCCAGCTGTTTCAGGCACAGGGCACCAGAGCTCAATGGCACATGGGAGGAATTCCGCACACATTAAGCAAGTCACTCAACCCTTATTCAAGCAAAAAGAACCTTCTTCAAGGTTACTGAAGTGAACAGTCAGAACTCTGTTTTAGGTAAGACTGTTTCGGATACAAACCATCAGAAACTTGCAGCCTAGTGTCTAGTGATGCTGCTGTCATGGAGACTTTTGGAAAGCTTTTGTGTTTACGTGAGCCCACACACCTGCACACACATGTGGGTGTGTGCACATACACACTACTCTAATAAGAATATAAACAGTTTCCTCTGTTCACTGAATTCACCTATATATAGTAATGTGATGCATTCTACTGAGGCAGTTGGGAAATTCTTTACAACCTAACAGGTTACATGGACCTTTAGGTTGTGGAGTGGAGATGCAAGAAAATTTCCTTACTACTTTCTTAATTAATTCTTAATACAGGGCTGGGGATATAGCTCAGTGGAATAAGCACTTGCCTAGCAAGCGCAGGGTCCTGAGTTCGATCCCCAGTACCGCAAAAAAAAAAAAATTCTTAATACAATCTTTTTTGAATGGTAACATGTAGACATATCAAACAGGGAACTCCGCAAAATAAAGGTAAATTTTCCTAAGTAACAAGTTATGTTGTCAGAACACTACATTTCTATTGTTCCTTCAAGCAGCCAATGTCAGACAATTTCAGTCAATTCCGTGGCTTCGGAGATGTCCGGGGATTCAGTCCTTTCTCTTCTGGCAGGTTTTGAGTCTGGGCTGAAGCCCCTTGAGATTAAGCCCCCCAAACTTGGGAGAGTAGGGAAACCAGGGCCGGCTACAGCTGAGCCAGAGAAGAGGCAGGGCAGGTGAGGAGGGAGGGTCCGTGTTAATTCGAGGGTCTTCACAACCCAGGGAAGTCTGTTGTGAGGAGCTGGGTGTAAGGAAGAGATTTGTTTCACAAAGTCGATTATGCTCATTTTACAAGAACACTCAGGAAGTACAATTGCATCGCCTGGAAAGACCTGGCCACTTGTTAGGTTCGGGCAGACTTGGGGCTGGGAGAGTTGCGTATGGGTTTAAGGAGTGAACTGTAGACAGTACAACATCACCCTGCTGCCTCCAGACCACTAAAAGAGACCCTCATGGGTCGTCCGACTCTGGAGAGTAACGATTTGTCAGCGTAGGACACAGAGCAGACCAATTTAATACTTACTGCAGGGTTAGTCTTCCCACTGCCTTTGATCAGATCTTTTTTAGGTCAGTAACATTTAGAGGTAGATTAAAAAAAATCAAGTAATTGATGAGAAAGTAGATGGTTTGTGGCTCACTTGCACAAGTGCTGAGTATATTGTTACTTGGATTTTATGCACTCGTTGAAGGCATCTTGAGATTTTCAGGAAGGAGACTTTCACGTCGATACCATGGTGTGCAGCCTGGTCACCACATGCCAACCCCTGCTGTATGTCCTCCCCGATGTGTCTGCTGCTCACTCGCCCCTGGAGCCTCTCACTGTCTGGTGGCTTCTGTACCGTGCCAGGCAGTAGGATTGTGTGTGGCGCTGCTCCTCTGCACAAATGGAAAATGAACCCCTCGAGCCTTCCCTTACCTTGGAATGGAGCAGGCTAAAGTAGGTTGCAATGTGACACGTAACCCCGGGAAATGCCTATCTTTGGTTTGAAGGAGTTCCTAAGAGCATCTAAGAACCTCAGAGGCAGAAGACAGTGCCGAAGGAGGGCAGAGTCATTGCTTGAAGACACCATTCCTCTCCATCTCCCCAGCCCAGGTACGGCTTCTGGAAGAGCTTTCCCTGCCCTGGTTACTCTCCTCTGAAAGTCTCATTGGATATTTTGAAGAAATACCTGCACTCCTATGGTTATCACTGCATTATGCACAATAGCCAAGATATAGAATCAACCTAAGTATCAGCTGACAAAGTATGGATAAAATGTGGCTGGTGTGTGTAATAAAATATAATTCAGTCTTTTAAAAAATCAAGAACCCTTGTCATTTGCAACAAGATAGATGAACCTGGAGGACATTATGTTAAGTGAAATAAGCCAACCACAGAAAAACAAATACTACATGATCCCACATTAGATGGAGTCTAAAAGGCTAAGATAACAGAGAGAGAGAGAGACTACAGTGGTGCCCGTCGGGGGGGGGTAGTGGGGGAGGAAGCTGGAGAGATCTGTTGCACAGCATAGCGACTATTGTTAATAACAATGTTTTGTGTGCTTGAAAATTGCTGACTTTGGTAGCTATGACATATTTTGAACACAAAAAATGATAAGTATATGAGATAACACATAGGTTTCTTAGCTCCACCTGGCCATTCTACAGTACATATATATTTCAAAGCAATGTGGTGTCCATGATAAACGCACACACTATTCATTGCTCAATTAAAAATAAAGTACTTATGCTTCTCATTGTTTTCTTTCTGAGAATTTTAATATTATATAAGATTCTCAGATCATAATCCTTTAATTCAACACACTGGTAGCTAATACTCCATCATCTTCTCAAATTTACTGTTGTAGTGTAGAGATTTTTGAGATTTGTTTTACCTTAGGGATACTTACAGGATTATACCCCCAAAGTGCAAGAGAACACATCTAGGAGTGAGTTTCTTCATGAAAACTCATACTAGCACTCCATGAATCCTTTTGTTTTGAATATTCAAATCTGTATCAGCAGACGGAAGTTGTCTTCTATCATATTTTTGATTGTTATTTCTCCTGTTTTCTTCTCTTTCTAGAATCCTTGGTATTTTGTTGTTGGTATCCCTCTACACAATCAACTTCTTCCCCTCATGAGTTTTCTCTAAGTACGAGGTCTGTAAGTCATCAGTCTCCTGCCACAGCCAGCTGTGTGCTGCCCTGCTTTTAGTTTTTACCCTAGCATTACATTTTCCTTCCTTTGACCTCTTCATTAGATTCTTTTCTTTGCAGTCTTCTATTCATATCTTCTCGAGCTTTTACATTCAAACCCTCCTGCAGCTGTATTTTTAAAATGTGTTTTAAAACTTCTATAGCTTTCCCCACAATTTTAGTAATAAGAGACAATTTGATTGCTAAGAATTTGACCTGTTTCCTTGAAATGCTCTCTCTTTTCATGGTTTTTGTAAGATATCTGCTTTTGGGCATTAGGCAACTCTACAATTCCTCTTTGAGTCCTTTGACATTTTGGCTCAAATAAATAATGAAAAAAAAAGAGTTTAATTTGCCACAGTTTTCCTTACATCTGGAAGCCAATGAGAATTAATGAACAAGCTGTAAGAGAAGTAATTACAGCAGGGAGGTTCACTTGGGTGCTGTGAGCTGTGTGTCTTCTTGGTTACAGCTGTCCAGAATACTCCAGGCAGTGACGCCGAGTTTAAGGGTGCCCGCACAGTCAGCCACAGCAGTGCCCTACATTTGCTCAGCCTGTCTATTCCCATCAAATGTCATAATAACAAGGATAATTACTAACACTTCCAAATGCTTATAACATCCTAGGCACCGCTTTGACCTACTTAAGTGTGAATTATATATAAACGTTACAGAAAGAGTCTTATTATTTGCTATCTCCCTTTCTAGGATGTTTCCCAGAGAAATAACTGAGGTTACAGTGGCCACGTAATTCGTCATCTAAACTGAGATACTTTTGCAGCCAAAAAAGGGAGATTAATGACAACTGGGCAGCAAGGTTAAGCTAGGAATGCACCAGGTGACCTGGAGTGTATGATTGCTGTAATTACAGCACACCCTCATCTCTAGCTAGTGTTACCCTGAGTTAGAATCGGTGTGGGGGCTCAAATCACCCTCATAACTAGAAGACCCTCAAACAACAGTCTGTGTTTTCCATTATTTAATAATTTCCTTATTGGTGAGCCATTAAGATGCTTCTGATTTTCATCTGTCAAATATACATGAGGATCTTTGTGCATAAAACTATACCTTTAATTTACATTTTTCCCTTGGATGAGGTCCTAGAATTAAAATTATGGAAAGGAGGAGTTAATGCTTAATTGTTTGATCAATTCTGCCTGTCCCTATCTGGTAACCTGAGCAACTACTTTGAAGATAACAATATGCAATATAACAACCATTGTTAATTTCCTATCATCTTGTTTTGAAATTCTGTATCATTTTACTGGGTTTTTTTCTTCTTTTTAAATAAAAATGTTGATATAGTGAGATCCTTTGCTTTTCCTTTCCTTACCCTTTTCTAAAGTCCATTATAGAAACTACTTACAATATTTCACTGGTTCCTTCATGAGTTGTTTGATGCATGCTCATTTTATGTTTGCACAAGAGCCAGGATATTACTTCTTTGTTCTTTCACAGTTTTGGAGTTCACCCATGAAAATGACCCTCCAAGCCGAGCACAGGGCACTGTGGGAGGACTCCGCCTGCTCAAGTGTGAAGAGGTGGTTAAAACTAGGCATGGCTAGTTTTAACTGGGGATCCAATCCAGGGTGCTTGGCTTCCAAAAATGGTTCTAAAGCAAAATTTTGGGTCCTCTAGTTTTCTTTAGGTCTCTGCCCTTCTCTCTTTCTCCCTCTTCCCTTTTTCCTCTCTCCCCCTCTCTACTAATTTTGCATTTTGCTTTCAGTCTTTATTGATTGGCTATTTTAGCTCAGATCAATTAAGAATTCCATGCTCACCAGCAAAGCAACTGCTTTATGATACCTGGACCTGAGAGTTTTTGTGTTGCTGTTTTATTCTTGACCCATGAATAGGTTTGTAGAACTAGAACTCCAAGCCCCCTGCCTGATGTATATCTGTGCTTCTATAATTCACAAAGTCATTCACCTCTCACAGTATGAAAACCAGGCTCTCCTATATCAGGAAGCATTCACAGGTTATTTTATAAAATACTTTAAATTAAAAGAAACTGTTCTGCTTGGCTTTTAGAAAGATCATGTAAACAAAATGCTCCTATATTTCTGAGAAAATAAGGAAATTAGGTTTCAAACGTATTTTGTGTTGAGTGTTAGCCAAGGCCTCTGTGATACACAGCTAAGCACAGTAAGTGGGCTGGTAGTAGCTGTCCTTGTGCGGAAGAAGTGACCCGAGACTGGCTGCACATAAGCAGGTTAACCAAATTAGTAAATATATTAATAAAAGAACCTGTTTTCTTATTATCAGAGGAGGCACTGAGAGGAAAGAGCTGTGACCATGAGATATTAGATTCAAACTGAAAGTATCAGTTTGTGCTCATGGTTGAATATACAGATAGAAATATCTCTCTATATGTATCTCTTTTAAAGGCGCCCTAAATTATCTCTACTTGTAGAGATAGATACATAGTCATCCCCTGGCTCCATCTACTGAGAAAGCCAGAGAGTCACACACAGTGTCTCTAATTTGACAATCACATTTAGCTCCCAGATTTTGGGTTCTAAATATCATTCTCCACTAAAAGCAACCAGTGCGCTTCGGAGAAATGGAATTTTCATCACTGGCCCAGAAAATGTACAAAAGGTTCCCAAAGTGTCCTGTGCCAGGACGAAGGTGCTCCACAAATGACGGAGGCATGCCAAAGTAGCAGAACAGTCACCTTGAAGGTGTTCTCACCAGGGTAACTCATCCCCCAAAATAAATAATAAATTAAGAAATTCAAGCCTATTAAGTAAAATGGCTCATGTTGACCTCAGTAAACAAACTTATACCAATAAATACATGAATGACTAAGACTGCACTCTAGTGAGATCCAGCCAGGCTCTCCCTGAAGGAAGTGGCTGAAGCTAACATAACCAGGAGTGGACTCGCTGACTCAGGGGCAGCACCTGAGATGATCCAGTGAAGAGAGAACTGTGTTGCTTCTTCCTTATTCTTGCTAAACATGTATACCCTGGATTGGATCCCCAGGGAGCACAGAGAAGTCCAAGGTGAGGGACCAAAATAACCGGTCTGCAGTCTTCACAGATGGTACCATCAATGAAAGGCAAGGGAGCCAGGAAGAGCCGCTCCCCAAGGAGACTGCGGAGTCAAGACGACGACGTGCACAAGTGATTCTGAGCTGGACCCTTTTACTACACAGACACCACTGAGACAACTGGAAAAATTGCACTGTGTGAGGCCAAGACGGCAGTAGCGTATCAATGCTAACTTCCTCCTTGTGATGACTCTGTCGTTGGTTATGTAGGAGAATGTACTCATTTGTAAAAACATAACCTAAAGGGCTCCAGGGAAGGGCCATCATATGAGCAATTTACCCTCAAAATGCTGTAAGGAAAGTTCCATGGACCTCATTTCCAATTTTCAAGATTGACATTGTCTTGAAAAAAGTTTGCATGGCAAAAAGAGTGTTAAATGCTTAGTGATTCCTGCTACAAACTGCTAAGTTACTTTTCCAAAATCTTCAAACTATGCAATTCCATTTTTTCTATTAAATGTTTGTCATATAAACCAGATTCTCACTGTATTCAAAGACTTTATTTCCAGCCTTTACCTGTCACACTTCATAATAGAAAGGCTGATTTTCATAAACTCGCTTATTATCCCAATACGGGGGTAATCGTTCATTGTATCATTAGCTGATAATGACCAGACGAGTTGATTGAGCTGTAAATGACTATGGTTAGCGATTGAGGCTCTAGCTGATTAGATAAATATGCCACATATTTCATTTTGATCCTGTCAGTTTCACTATCATTTGACCGAAGTGTCTCCCTTCAACCTCAAGTTCTCATTAAGGCATGGTAATTTCTCTAAAATGTGACTGTATGCATGGCTTCCAGCCACCAAAACCAACAGTTACAGAATAAGGAAAGTTAGCTTACATTTTGGCAACTGCCTGGCTCTATGATTTTATGCCACTCCAGAGACACAAAAGTCCTTTGTGAGAAAGTGAATAGTGTCTTTATACCATTTGTAGTAGTGCACTTGTGCAGAAGGGCAGAAAGACCAGTGCTACTTTAATTGAATATCCTGCCTAGTTGAAGAATGTTGGTGAAAATTTGGATGATTTCCTGCAGGAAGTCCTACAGAATGATTCCCCTTCATCCCAGGTATCAGGCATTGTTCAGATGTTGGCAAACTGTAAAGCGCACAGGAATCACCAGGGTGATCCTGACCCTGCAGATCTGACCCTGTAGGGCCTAACATCTGTGTTTCTAATATGCTCCTAGGCTGGTACAGGTGCTGCTGGGGCACAAATCCCATCACAGTGACAGACAGAGGTAACAAACAGCAAGGAGAGGCTCAGTGAAGTGGAGAATGTGCTTCTCCCTGGAGACCTTGCCACAGGCAGATCATCCACACACTGTTGAATGCAGCAACCCAGTGGTCAGCAGTTGGTGGACATGATGATAACCATGGAAACAACTTAGTTGGACCAGGACGGTGTGTTTAAGAAAATTGTCAAACACACAAAAGTCTGGGCCATGTAGTACTATGATTCTTATTAGAATGTGTACCATATCTTATTTAATTTTCTCCTAAAATTCTTCATACAATCTTGGGGAAGACAGATCATTGCTGTTCCATGGAAAGAAGGTAGAAATGTGAGGTGAAGACTCAGAGACTGCCTGGCCATCTCCAGACACACAGGAGGATGGTTTGATCAGATGCGTCACCCACTGACCTGAGGTTTAAGTTTAAATGTACTCAGCCACTTTCTCTACATTGCAACAAAGAAAGGGGTCCTTTGCCAATTAGCTGAGTGTTGCTGAGGTTTTCCATAAACAGCTTTGCCTTCAATGTTTAAAGATGATGTTTACTCTAATAAACAGACATTTCAGTGGGTCAGCACTTTCTACTCCAAGTGATCTTCTAGCTTTGGAAAATGAGGGAATGCTGTCCCTAGGCTATTGATCTAGAAATCGAGGCTCTAGAAAGTCAATTATCTTATTCAGAGTCACAAATCTACATGGTAAAGGTGGAGTGTGAACTCACACTGTGTTCCTCAAAGCTCAGTGGCCAGCTAGCATGCCAAGTTTCTTCTCTAAGAATATTTGGAGAAGGAAAGTATCTTTTAGAAGTAATAGTTTAAGTTGGACAGAGATTAGTAATACCCTGAGACTTAGCTTCTTGGCCAAAATTATGCAACTATAAGTTGATGGAGAAAGAATTGAGCCCCACGTCTAATTGACTGCAAGACTTTGCATTACACCACCACCTACAATGACCAACAAACATGCTATAAATAGCGGTAATGTGAACATCTCATCAATATACACAGAACTTTAAAAGCCTCAGAGTTGTCGTTTTGGTCTCACAATGTCCATGGGAGTCAAGTAAGGCAGATTTTTCCATGAAGATCACAAGTTAGGGAATGCAGGCTATAGATGTGAAACCCACGGACTTCCAACCAGGAAGCAGTGGCCCCCAAAGTTAGGCTTGGGACAGTAGATTCCATGAAGCCATAGCCTTCACTGTCACCAAAAGACATAAGTGTGCTTCTGGAGTATTTGAAATGGACATATCTCCAGCATGCCTGGAGACACTTACTCTTCACTTTAAAGCAGTTGTGTGGAAGATACCCAATGTCCTTAACTGCCCTTAGATTCCTAAAAGAGTGGTAGATGCCGAACAGGAAATATACTAAGAACCTACAGTGTATACAGTTGAAAGTGACGTGCTGTGCCTTCAAAGAGCTCACACACCACTGAATATGCCAAGCCGTAAACTTGCACGGGATGAAAAACTCCCTTGAGCCTGTATTACAGAAGTGAGTACCGAATAAAGCAATGACTCCAAGCGGGGAGGAAGGGAGGAGCTGTATGCATTTTACAAGTGAATGTTTCATAAAGAACAATTAGTATTTTGATCCATAGTAGTTTGGTTCTTCAGTTTTCTTTACTGTGCCCAAGAACCCAAGCAAACCTGGTAGAAGTCCTTTGGCATCTCCTCCTTGATTTTTGCCTTACTGTGAATAATTCCCAATTATTCTACTGGACTGCCGCAATGGTTGTAACATTCAAGAACCTCTTCTCCAAGCATGTCCAACCCTCATCCTCCTCCAAGCCTTCGCTGTGCTTTTATCCCTTCAAATCTTTACCTGGACAACTCTTCAGTCTCATCAGCGCTGGGAACCTTTCCAAGTGCTCCACGTCTGGAGTACGCCTGTCGTGGTCTGTACAGGTTAGACAGTGTAAAAAGCAAATACGCTCTAAGCTCTGTGGCTTCCATGCGTAAAGGCTCCTCTGTTGTACAGACCTCTGATCCACTGCAGATTAGCTGGGGCTCTGGCTTTATGACCCCTCCTGAGGGTGCCCATGGAGCCCCCACCTGGGAAATGTGGACAGTCACCAGGAAGGAAACCAGAGGAAGGAAAGATTGCCACTTACTGGTACTTTTCTCAGCCCTACTCACGTTTTGATTGGCCATCACACTATGTACCAAGGGGGGAAAATGTAACAGGGCCAATCTCAAGGGACCACCACAAAGCCCCTTCTGCTTCTCCCAGAATCCCAGCATGCACCCCAAGGGCAGCATATGTGATGCTGTGTGGCAGTTACCTGGTTATTCGTCAGTCTCCAGTAGACTCAAGCTTCCGCAAGGCAGACCTTCAAACACACCTTTCCATCCAGCACCTGCCGAGCGTGTATCTCACCCACACTTCCTCCACCAGACAAACTTGAATGTCCTCTTTTTGTAGAACACAAGTCTGTATCTTTAAATTTCTGATTTCAAAACAGTTACAGCTCAAAATGCTATTTGCGTCTCCTATTCCTTAGGAAAGATATGCATATAGCCCGGAGCTAAAATTCTGACTTTGCGTGTGAATGCAAATATTTTAACAAGTATAACACACAGAAGCTTGAACTATCAATTATTCCTACCAACATATGTAAAGTGTCTTGTTTATCCCAGAAATCCTAAATTAGAATCAAGAAAAAAAACTAAATTTACATCTGAGATTTCGCATTGGTCCTAAACTCGTCTTATAAATTGGTCAAAAGTTAGATCTGCTTAACATTTAGAAAAGAAATGTAATGTTTAATTTTCTTAATTATGAGTGAACTTTGATAGCTAAACATGAAAAGCAAATGCAAATGATAAATTATCTGTCATAAGTCTCTATGTGTAAGACTAGATGTTGACTTTCATATATTCTCCAGGGTTTTAAAAGATATTAGTTGAATTTCTATCCCGCCAAAAATTTGGTTTAGAAAACAACCCATCATGGCTGGGCAGGGGTAGAATGCAAGCCTAGCATCTGTGAGGACCTTGTTTATCACCAGCGCTAAAAAAAAAAAAAAGATGAAAGAAAAAAATTAGCTTCATCAATTTATTGCTGAATTCACCCAAAATGGCAAATTCTTCAGAAAACCCAGCTATTTACAGCTAGCTTGAATAAATTAAGTGACATCTTCCAGTAATCCAGTACATAACCTACAATGTGCTTTCAGACAAAAAACAGGTATATACCTGTAATAAAAATTATATTATGCTGAAATATCACATTTTAAGTGTATACATTTAGATTAACCAGGCCATTTTTAAGTGTACATGTTAAGTTCAGCAATTACTAGATTTAGTAGGAAGGACACTTTTACCAATTTTAGCTTCTTTCATTTTAAGGGCTTTCTACTGAATTAGCCCTAGGGAAGGCCCATGGGGTGTCTATAGTATCTGTATGGTATTTTCACATGTTTTTTTGAACTAAGGATTGAACTCAAGGTCTTCTCATTGAGCTACATGCCCAGAACACTTTTATATCTCTATATTTTCTATTTTGAGAGTCTTGCTAAGTTGGCCAGGCTGAGCTCAAACATATGATCCTCATGCTTCAGCCTCCCAAGGTGCTGGGATTTCAGGTGTGTGCCACCATACCGGCTAATGTTGTTTCTTTGATAACCATGATATATGTCAGAGATAGATGGGTCTGAGGCTTGTATCCCTAGCTAACTTGGCTGTCGTCCTCCAACTGTGCTCTTTCTTCTTTGCAATATGCTTTCCTGTACTGAGATTTTAACCAGGAAAATTTCATGAATTCTCTTAACAACTGATACTGAGACAGCTCTCTTCGGATGAAAATTTGGGCAAGAAAACCTTCCTGACGTTAACAATTAACTCGAAACCTTATGGGCTGTATCTGGATGTCTACTAAAGAGAAATATGAGTTCCGGCGAACAGATGTTTATTTTTAGGGTTGCATCACTCAGTTTTTATATTCAAAAACAACAGTGAGACTTGCTTGGTACCATCATAGCATCCTCAAATTGGAATTTATTCTTTCAGACCACAGAAGCATGAAGTCCATACTATTAATTCTCACCACAAACCTCATGGCGTGGTTTAAACTAGATGCAGCTGTAAGAGGTGAAGTTCATCTCACTATTCTTTCCTCACCATTTAGTCTCTCGATAAACATTTACTGAGCGCCTCTATGTCAGTCCCTGTACGTGCAGTTTTGCTATTAAAGTGGTGAGCAGAACCCAAGCCCAGAAGACAGTGAGGAAGGTGTACGTTAATCACATTGTCATACCAAGGAACACACAATGACAGAGTCAGACGAGCACTCTGAAGGGCGACAGGCGTCCTTGCAAAGTAGGCAGTACCGAAGGAGCTTGACTCAGAGCTGGGAGGGAGGCGGTCGGGAGAGACTTGCCTGGAAAGATGAGCCTTCATCTGAATTATGAAGTATGACAAGGCACAGGTGGGGGGGGTGGGCGCCGGGGAGAATGACCAGAGAGTTAAAATACTCAGAATAAGCTGGGGGATAGCAGAAAACGGGCTGGAAGGCTGGCAGAACCCAAGCCACACAGAACCTCATAAACTGCCAGGCTTGCTCCTTCTCGTGGGAGCAAGGGGGCCCCTGATGCATTTTAAACAATGACTGAATGTAACCAGACCGGCGTTCTGGGAAGCAGTCACTCTGCCTTGTGGAGAGCGGGTTTAGAGTTACCCAGGGGAAACAGCAAGATGCCCGGGAGAAGTGGCAGGGGCTTGGCTTTGGCACAGCGGCAGTGGGGAAGAGGAGCAGAGGACAGTGTTGACAGACGTTGAGATGAAAGCGTGCCAATAAACTTAATAAAAAAGAGCAAGAGGATCGGGCCACTGATCAGCTGCGGAAAGTGGGGACGTGTAAGGGAGCGAGAATGAGTCTGGGCTCCTTGGTTTACCCACATTTCGGACTACGGGCTCCGGGCATATTGAATTTGAGGCACTCTGGGAACAGTCCAGGGGGGACGTGGTGTAGGTGTCTATATGGGAAAGTCTGTGCTAGATATTTACACTTGGAAGTCACTAGTCAGTCAAACAACCAGCAAGTACGGCTGAGAAAGAGAGAAAGGGAAGAACTAGGCGAGAACCAGCAGAAACTTCTCCCTGGAAGTTAGACTAAGCCAGGGCAATGATGTAAGACAGACAGACAGACAGATCAACAGTGTCCATTTCTTCTGAGAGAACGAGAGAGCTGAGGCCGAGTAGGCACTTTGGAGGTAACAGCAGAGAGCAGAGCAAGTGAGAGCAGAGATCTGAACGTGCTTAAATACCAGCGGGAAGCGTCTGCCCGCGGAGGAAGAGCCACGCACGCACGCACAAAACAGAAACGACGACGGTCGCTCCGGTTCTCTCCAGCGTCACCCCAGCATCCTGACCAATCTGAACCACGCTGCACCGTGCTCCTTAACTCCTAGTACCGCTCTGAAATGCACCCTTTCCCGCATGAAGAGAGGATAGTAATACTGCCACATGACACGAGATTGCTAGGAAGATCACAAGAAGACAACAGGTGAACAGAGGTGCTGAACTGTAAGACAGGAATCGCAAGTGCGGAAATTATATTTTCTCCTCAATCTCTGGTTTTTCCTCCAGGTCCCTACTATGTAGGTAACACTATTATCTGAGGCTGACAATGGGATACTGTGCCGCTACCCTTAGGTGTCAACAGGGGCCCTGCCTCCTAGAGCCTTGATGATAACCAACAGAAAGGGACGATACCGCACCGCAGGCGGCACGGCCGACCAGCAGCCAGAGACCATCCAGGCGAAGACCTTTGCCTGTAGCATCCCTAAAATCATAGCCAGGAGGCACCTGCCTTCTAAATCTGCTCAGGAAGCACAGATTATTAGGTAACATAGAGAATGCACCTTTACTCTCACCCCTAAATTGAATCACCCAACCTTGTGAGAACTGCAGAGGGTTTGGTTTTGAACCAAAAGAGTCATTTAGAAAAATAAGGCAAGAATGCCACCTTGGGGTTCCTGCAGTCAGCACAGTCTACCTATGCTGTGGACGGGAGAGGACCATGTTCCTAGGAGCTGCCTGTCACCAAGAACCTTCAGGGCTTGCTCTGGTTGGCTAAATTTAACTTGGAATCTTACAGTTAATTTAAACATTAGATGTCAGGTTAATTCACAACACTGGGGTCTGGCCATTCCGTATTGAGCCCCTAGCTAGATCCCATGCAGCTAGTACCTGCCTGCTTGCTAGTGGTCTTAGCTATTCCTGATTTGCGTGGCTGGACCACCTGGAACTGGGAGCATCGTTTGGTTCTCCCTTCTTTTCTCACTCATCTTATCTGTTTATCTCAGTATAGATTAAAGAAACATTGTGACCGCACTGCTCAGGTTCTGGGTTTATTATTTTTGAAGGAATGGGGTTTGTGGCTTATAGAACTTGGTCGCAGGTTTCAACAAGTGTAACTATAAAGTGTAGGATTCTTTGGTAGAGATGCGTTTGTTTCCCTGACGGGACAGCTTTATAATCTTTTTACTGGCACCATTGTCCCCTGCCTGTGTTTTTAAAGCTAGTAAAGGTAATAATATATTATGGACAGCATTTCCTCATTAGTCTTTTAGCAACTCACCCTCGATTACTAAAGAAAACTAAGTTCGCCTAAAGTCACAAACAACCTAGTAGCAAATAATTTGGAATTTCACTTCTTGCGTTTTCTTTCTTTGCAAACTCTTCCTGTTTAAAGTCAGAGTCTGGTCCAAATAAGGTGGTCAAGGTGATTCTACACAGGCGAGAGAGAATACAGAACAACGAGGACAGGTTGGCCCACACAAACACGTGTTTCCTTGTGCCTTTGGTCACGATTGCTCTCCTGACAGTCTCCACCCAAGCCCAGTGTGTTGCCGTTGTCCCCTGGTATGGGCTGGGGGTCGGCAAGCACTGGTTGGATCCGGTTCTCCTTTCCCCTTACAGTTTCTGGGCGTGTAATTATTTATCCTCTCCCCATGCACTGGGAGCTGGTGTTGTGAATGCACCTCCGGGACATGAGAGTGAGGCGGAGGGAAGAAAGCTGGGCACCCACTGAAGCTAGGGCCGGGTGATCTTTGCATTCCCTAAAACAAAGAATGGGTAGAAGTTATTTAACAGCAAAAAAGAGGTAGAAAAATGAAGAGAGATTTTTTTTCCCCTTTAAGCGATATGGATGGGAGAAAGCATGTAGGAAGAAAAGCGGGGAGAAACTTCAGATCTGATGATCTTGTTGGGTCTTTAAAGTCTCCCCTTAGCAGCTGGGCATGGTGGCACACACCTGTAATCCCAGCACTCAGGAGGCTAAGGCAGGAGGATCCTTGTAGGTTTGAAACCAGCCCGGGCTACAAAGTGAGCTCAAGTCCAGCCTGAACTGCATAGAGAGACCCTGTCTCAAAAAAACAAAATAATAATAATAATATTTAATAAAATAAAGTTTCCCTTTAAATTCTCAGAGGCAGATTGGGACTGAGTGTGGTTTTGGCTCTGTGTGAGCTGTGTGACCACAGGTAAGTTACCTAGCCTCTCTATGTGCCAGATTCCTCATCTACAAAGTAGAATTAATAACGAACAGTACCTTCTTCGTGAGTTTATTACCAGGGTTAAATAGGGTAAATGGCTATTGCTGTATGAAAGTATAAATCTCAAAGGTCAAAAGTCAACCATCCCCGATGGCAACCCGGGTCCCTTTCTATAGGCACCAGCCACTCACGGGCTTGTACTTCCTTGGAGGGAACCCTTCTCAACACCCGTGGGGTCACTCCTGGCTGGGAAAAGGGGGGCTCCAAGCAAGCACAGTTGGTTGCAGCGTAAAGAAACATCTGTGAGGCAAAAGCTGCCAGGTTGACTTGTAAAAAAGTCAACATCAGATAAGGAAACTAAGCATGAAATAAACATGAAAACTAGAAACAGAACTCTGGGCAAGTAGGAAGCGCAGATGAAGGCAACTTCAAGACTTTACTAGGAGAGAAAAGTTGCTGAGAAAGAATTGAAAAGAGTAGTCACCACAAGGGATGTGTCAGGACAAAGACAGAGTCCTAGGAGAAATAAATTAGTTCAAGGAGAGTCCAGGGTTTCACTGCGTTTGGTGTTAAGGAGGCTGTGTGAACCGCAGACCATCCTAACACAAAGACCTGACCCACACAGGAAAAGAAAAGATCAGAAGCCCAAGAGTTCAGTCTTTGGAGAGGCCTCTGAATCCAAAGGTGAGGAAAATCAAAATTTAACCTTAGGGCTCAAACTTTTTTAAAAAGTGCTTTGCCATAGCTTTGTTTTGGAATAATATTTATTCCAATATTTTTCTTCAAAATATGTTTTGCAGTAAGTAAATGTTGGCTTTGGTCACTTGCTTGACCTCCACAAAAAACATTAAAATCGCTTATTGATTTTAAAAATAAGCAATCATTTTAATGCCCAGACAGACATTTTCAGCCCTTGCTGGTGGCCATGCAAAATGCACCAGTGCCAACGAAGAGCAGTGTGTCAACGGCTGTCAGAGTTACAGGCCCATGTGTCCGAGATGCAGCTCAGGTCAAGGACTGTCTCCTGGGAGTTCTTACCTCCCACCAGGGAGTCACAGAGGCGAGAGTGCCAAGGGCTTTCCTGTGGGGGCCAGAAAAGCAGTTGCCTTGGAGCCAGGGACAGGAGCCCAGAAGTCCCCAGCAGACCTGAGACCGAACTAGTGGACAGCATCTGGGGGAACCAGGTGAAGCCTGCACAGCTGGGCACCACAGCTGTGGCTGGCAGGAGAGGCACGTCTCAGAAGACCTGAAGTGGGGCACAAGAGGTGTTCAGGGCATCGTGCGTCTCACACCTTTAAGGGCTCAAATATTTGCTCAGTGAAAAGACTCCGCGGGAACCAGACCTCAGAATCAGACAATTGGAGGTCTCAGAGGCCAGACCCTCCGTCCTCCACCTGAGTAGGTTTTCTTTCCCGAGGAGCCTGCCAGGTGCACCAACTCTTCCCTAACGGAGAGGTCTGTCCGTGTTTAAGTAGCTCCGACTGCCGCAGTGACTTCCTCCATGAAATCTGTCCTGCTGCAAATTCCACCCTCCCTCCTTGGCTTCCAACAGCAGGGAATGATCTGGCCGCTGCGGCTCTGAGTGGCCCACCCACATCTGCTGCTGTGACCTCAACAGGGAGGAGAATCCTGCATTCAGGGGATTTTTGGAAAACTTGACAGAATGAAATAAATTGTAAAGAAACACAAAACTCAGTTCTCCCGTAAGTACAAATAAATACAGTCCTTTAAAAGAAGGAGAAACAAGAAAGTCTGTGTTAACACTGTAAAGAAGAAAGAAAACATGGGGGTCCCACTTCACAGAGGCGAGGGTTCCTTCTCTCACATTCTCCAGCCTCAGATAAACCCGGTGGGGGGAAAACAGCCACACTGCTGATTGGCTGCGCTTCAAGTTCATGACCTGGGGGAGCACTTGGTCCACTTGAAAACCCAGCCTGTTCGGTTCCCGTTTTCTGAGTCAGCTCACTCCTGCATTCTCTCTGCCCACGTTTCGGAGCCCTCCCCACACTCAGCTGATGACTTTGCTTCCTGTTTCCGTAAATACAGAAACATTCAGAAAAGTCCGTGGTTTCCCATTTCCCTACCCACCAGCCGACTGCATTCCGTCCTCACATCTGACTTCCTTCCTGTTATTCTATGTGCTAATTTAAAAATACATCTACAAACTGGACATTCCTTCAAAGGTGGAGCCTAGGCTGGGCACAGTGGGGCACACTTTTAGTCCTGGCTGCCAGGAAAGCTAAGGCAGAAAAGGCAGGAGGGTCACTTGAGCCCACAAGTTCAAGACCAACCTAGGCAACACAGTGAGATCCTCATCTCAAAAACAACACAAAAATTCCCTGTCTTTGACTGCGGACTTAGTGGCTTATTCCTAATGTACAGATTGCGGAGGCTCTGGAGATGCATGGGTTATAAAAACATGGAGGCTTCTGCAGGTGTTTTCTGCCATTACTTCACCTGGGAGAAACAGCCGTGTTGTGAGGCTACTCAACCAGCTCTTTGGAGGGCTCCATCTACTGAGGAACTGAGGCTTCCTGCCAGTAGCCAGTGTGGACTTGCCAGTCACCTGAGTGTGCCATCTTGGAGACAGAGCCTCAGCACACAGACATTCCTTTATATGACCACAGCCTCTAACAAAATCTTCACTACAATGCATGAGAGAGCTCAGGCCCAAGCCACCCAGCTGAAATCCTGCTAAATTCTTAACCAACACGCATGCTATGAGGTAATAAGTGTGGGTGTTTCACGCTCTACACCACTGAATAGGGGAAAAGTTAGTGCAGAGCAAAGAAAACGGACGCACTGTGGATGCGCTGTCCTTGGCTGCACCTTAGGCTTCCACTGTAGTCAGACTCTTTACAAAGCCCTTTTATTTTCTGTGTTCTTCCATTTAAGAATTAACCCTTCACTTGGCAAAGAACTAAATATCCCTGGATGTGCCCCGGGGTTAGCTGGATAAGAAAGTGTCCCTAGCCCTCGGAGTATCTGGCTATTCAGACAATAATATTCTACAAGAGGAGATGCCAGCAGGTCCTGTTCACCGCCACCGTTACCACCCAGATACCCAGCAGCTAACAGGAAAGCCTCACCACACATCACAGTGTGTAAGAACAGCTGGGGGCAGGCCGGGGTGGCAGTTTCTGGGAGGGAAAGAGGAGGAAAGGGACCAGGTGACATGTTGGTCTCATACATCTTGAAAAAAACCAAAGAACTTCAGGACTTTATAGCCTTGGGGAGAGTGTACTACAGCCCTCCCTTGTGCAGAGGACAGTGACACTGACACCCAACACGTGGAGACAGGTGACTCTTCTGAGGTCAAACATGGTTTTAGAACACAGCTCTGGCAAGATCACCAACACTTTGGTTCCAGCTTCCAAGGTGTTTCCACCTCACCGCACCCCCCTGGCTGGCTATGCAGAAACTTCAGGAGACACCTGCTGTCAGAGAAGGGGGAGCACAACACGGTGCCTCTGTCCCACTTGGCCACCGCCAAACCGCCCCCCTCCCACCCCCAACTTTGACTCACAGCACAGTGGCTGTCTGCATCCTTGGACAGTTTCTACCGCCTCTGCATCGATTAAACCTTGGTCTCATTTATTATCTCAGGAAATGGTCTCAAGGTCACAGGGCTGGAAATTTAATTATGGTAGCAGTATATTAAGTGGCACATTTAAAGATGCTGAATTGTAGTAATTAATTTTTTGGATGGTGGTCTCGGAGGAACGGGTTTTCTCCACACTGGGTGTTCAGCATCCATCACGGCCATCGAGCTTGGCAGCTGTCTTTTAGCTTTAAACTGCCTCATTATTCATCTTTTACGACCAGCCCTTAAAAACACGAGGTGCCGATATCCCCTTTTACTGTAATATATGTGTGTGGTGGGAACGGAGCCATACTTCACCTTTGCTATAAAACATGAACCAAGGGTGCCAGCAGCTACCTGAGCAGGCCTCTAAATTGAGACAACAATTACCCTTCGCTGACATCTAGTGTCAAGTCATGAGATATAGCCAGAGCTCTGGATCCACTGGTCTGGAAAACTTGCACTTCCCCAGTGATAAAGCCTGTCACCCACAAGGCTGAGCCCTGGAAGGAAGGGAGGGAAGGAGGGAGGGAGGGAGGAAGGGAGGGAGGGAGGGAGGGAGGAGAAAGGGGAGGGGAGGAGGGAGGGAGGGAGGGCGAAAGGAGAGTTTGACCTGGTACTGACTGTTGACTTTGCTGGAACTCTAAGTCATCAAAACGGGCACCTATCTGCCAAAGCCTTAAAAAGCTTGTAATGTTTAATGAAGGGACAGTCATTAAATGTGTTTGGTTCAAATATTGGGCTCGATGAGCTTGGGGGGTACTTAACAGAGAGGTGGGAAAATATGAATTAAATTAGAGAAATTCATTAAAGAAATTGGCCTGGAGCCCAAGAATGACTGCTTGTCAGACAGACCTGCCAGGAGTAGGAGCTCATCTGGGGAGGAAAACGCCAACTAATTTTAGGTTTAAATTCCAAAATACTGCTGCAAAGTATGTGTAGGTAGTGACCAGCCTTTGGTTGTGAAGAAAGGGGGTCTCAATAAAAACTGACATGTGCAGAAGAACTCATTTCCCAGAAAATTTCTGTCCTTTACCTCCTCCAAAGTACTTGTGCACTTGCAAACCACAGGCTCATTTCTCCCCACTGCAGGTGGGGCTGCCCTGCTCTCTGTTCCAGGGTTTCTCAGTTGGGTATTGCCGGTGTTTTGGATTGGAAAACCCTTTCCTGTGGGGCCAGTAGCCCCAGCCTCCATTCAGTAAAAACCAGTAGTCTCTCCCCCATTTGTGACTACTGAAAATGTCTCCAGATCCTCTGGAAAGTAAAGTTGGCCTTGGCTGGGAAGGACTCAGGAAGCTGGTTCACAGCCCTGAGCCCCTCTGCCCCAGTGCCTATCACTGGCTGCAGGAGGCGCTCTTGGCAGCCCAGGTGCTCTGGCTGGAGGCCATGCACACCCAATCTTGGCCACCCTGTGCTGGCTTGTTGTTGGACCTGGGCTGTTTAACCCTAACGTTCAGCTTCAGCCGGTCTCCAGTCTTTACCGTATCGTATGAGCTCCTAATCTTACTCTGCAACAAAGTCCTAACACCAGGATTTAAATTTCTTCTCCAGCAGACAACCCACTTGTTTTCTCCTGGAGCTTCCTTGAGGAACAAGACAACCGGAAGTTTGCCATGCCAGGATTCACATTCCAGTGGCGGGAGATAGCCAGCAAGTCATTAACAAATGAGCTGCTTCAGAGGCTGAGAGGTGCAGTGAAGAAAAGAAATCAGGTAGTGAGAAAGAGAGCAGCAGGAGGGTGGGGCCGCAGCGCTGCGGCCTCTCTAGGAAGGGGAGAGAGAAAAGTGAGCCACGAGGGCCAAGGGCCCTTAGACTCAGCGTTCCTGGCCGTTACAACAGGCTACAGCTCAACAAGATGCTCATAACATCCCCAGAGGAACCAGCCCAAGTCTGAAGTGTAACACACACACACACACACACACACGCGCGCGCGCGTGTGTGTGCATGCACGTATAACCCCACCCAGATTAACATCTACAACATTCCCTGAGCTTCCTATGTCAAGGAGACATCTTCGCTCCCTGCACTATTCCCAATAGCCAGGAAACAGAGTCCGCCCAGGTGCCCATTTGTAGAACAGGCGAAGAGCAAGTGGTCTGTGCAGCAAATAGGAGACTATCCAGCCATGAAAACAAATAAAATCCTGTCACCCGCCACCACGTGGATAGAACTGGAGAGTGTTATGGTAAATGAAGTCACCTAGGCAGGAAAGGGTAAGTAGGGCCACATAATCTCACGTGTGGAAGCCAAAAACATGGGCGTCCTCGCAACGGGGAGTGGAACGGTGGTCCGCAGAGGCTGAGGCGACAAAGGGAAAGGCAAGGCTTCCGTCAGCCAGGCGCGCGTTACAGTAGGAAGGGGGAGAATGTTCCGGTGCTCTGCTGCTCAGGAGAGCGACTGTAATTAAAAATAATGCATCATATATTTGCACATAGCTAGGGCAGGAGCTTTGTTTTCGGTCCTAGGGATTGAACCTGGAGCCATCACACGAGGCCACTGTGTCAGTCATTTTAATCACTGCTGAGACAAAATACCTAACACCCAAAGTTAAAGGAGGAAAGCGTTATTTGTCTCACAATCTGTGGAGGTTTCTGTCCATAGGCAGCTGGCTCCAAGGCAGGGTAGTTTAACAGAGAGGCATCCGTTTAACAGAAGGGCATCGCAGAGGAGAAATATTTCATAGCAAAGCAGGGCAGGCAGAAGGCAGCCAGCAGTGAAGTAGCAAGCAACGTGCAGAAAGTGACAAGCAGCAGCAGTAGAAGCCCTCTTGCTGTCCCTTACATTCTATCGAGGATACCCACCTTTTGGGTGGTAGGACTTACACCCTGGGTGAGACACCCTTGATCTTGACACCACACCATGAATCAGTCCCAGCATCACACCCTTAATCCCAGCATCATACACTATAGATCCAGCCACCTGCAAAAACCCCATCTATAACCACATGAGGCTTTGGGAGACACCTAGATACAAATCATAACAGCTACATCCTAGCCCTATTTTATTTATTTTATTTAATTTTATTAATTTTTGGAACAAGTTCTCTCTGAGTCACTAAGTTTCTCAGGCTGGGCTCAAACTTGCGTTCCTCCAGCCTCACCTCCTAGAGAACTGGGATTACAGGGCTGGGCTACCATATGGCCTGGAAGGAGGATTTGGAGTGTTCTCATTAGAAACTAGCGATCAAGGGGCAGCTGTGATAATCAACCCAATTTGATCATTACACAATGCATACATGTATCAAAGCACCACATTGTACCCCATCGATATGTGTGATTATTATGTGCTGATCAAAAATAAAATAAAATAAATATATACATTCCCACCACCAAAGGTCTATTCCTACCTTTCTCTGTTGATATGCACCAGCAGAGACAGCTATTCTGACTTTGATCACTGCCGACTCTTACACACACACACACACACACACACACACACAGAGGCTATATTACATGTCACTGTGTTCTGCATTCCACACCAGCAACTTTTCATACATTTCTTGAAGCTTCTCATTACTGATAAGACTGAAAGGGGTCACCCCTCGCCACCACCAGAAACTGGAGGGAGCGCTTGTGATGGAGGCCATTTCACCAAGCCTCAGGCAGGAAAACGCAGCTCTGGCCAAAGCCCAGAGGGCGGGAGCGGCACAGGGAAGACAGTGTTGCTATGGCTTCGTCCTCACCTGCCCTTCCTGTTTCCTGGACAGAGGTTCCTCACAGGGAGAACAGAAGGAAAAAACCAACCAACCAACCAATCAGGGGGCTCTGCCAAGCCCTTGTTAACCAGTGAGGCCACAGCCAAGCCCATCACAATGCCTGTGACTCCTCAATGCTGCTATACACTGAGGGCATCCTGGAAACCATGGGGTTACCTCCACTTGGTCAGCGAGGCCCAGACACTTCTTGGCCCTGTGAGGGATGGCCTGGAGGTGGGCGGGTAGCATTTCACGCAGGCTGTGGACCTGGAGTTCTCAAGTCTCCCTGAGTTGTACCCAGTGTGTGCTTCTTTATACCAGTTCTAAATGGTCATTTTCACTGAACTTAGTTATGGTAAAAATAAATGATTCACAAGTTGGAAACTTGTTCCTACTTTCGCCACTGACTAGAAATTTGGTCAACAGAGTCGCCCACCTGGTGTCTTAATCCCTTCACCCTATACAGGGGTTAGGATAGATGCCGTACCACATCGTGAAAGTGAGCTAGAAAAGTCCCCGCCTGTCCCCTTTCTCCTGTGACCCCAGAGTGATTTGAACGACAGCCGTCACCCTTCCCCCGCATGCCCCTCACTCCCTCTTGGTACCTCGAGGAGGCACTAGGACCGCATCTAGGGTTACTTCAAGCTGCTCTCTGGGCCACCCTGCCAGAGCATGCAGCGAGTGCCACCCTCTCTCCTCTCAGCCCTGCTTCACAGGCTGACCACCTCTCTGAAGAAGCAACTGGGATACCAACCCCACAGAGGCGGAGATCACCCAGGATCTGATCTCACTACAGTGGGCTCAAATTTGAATCTGATGATAGGATTGAATTTGAACCAGTCAGTAGGCTCTGGTCAGAAGCCTTGTGTCTAGATTAATTTGAACCAATAAGCAGGTTTGAACATGAACCAATCACAGACCTGCAGCTGCTGTAAAAGCAGCACCCTTCACACCCTTCTGAGGTCAGTACCGGAGAGCTCTTTTTCCTGTTCTAGGGCAAGCTGTTTGAATAAAGCCTTGCTTTAGTGGTTCTGTGAATCTTCTCCTGGATTCTGTTTTGGGTGTTGTGGGCTTGGAATGCTTTTTAAACCCACTTGGGATTCTTATGGGTAGTGTGGACAGAGTGGTCACTTCAGAAAGAGCAGGAGACATGGGGGGGTGTTAGCCCCAAAGATCTCGGACACCAGCAGCTCATGTAGATCAATGGAAATGTCAGAGTGGACTGAAGGTGACTGGCAACCAGGATTAGTAGCATTGAGGGTCAGAGGTATAACTTTCAGGCTCAGAGCCTTCAGCACCCAACACCCAGGGCCACTAGCAGAGATGCCCTTTGCTAAGCACAAGAACCAGCCGATGGGTGGCAAAAGTGCTGACTTAGACAGGTATGTGTGAGATGGATCAAGAAAGGTATACACTCGTGGGTGATTATATTTCGGTAAGAGCTGGCTACATCCACTCCACAGCCCTTCAGTGCACAACATCTCATTTCCTTCACTGGAGAAGAGAAGGCAGGGCTGGGTGGGAAGTAAATTACCTGAGTGGAAGTGTCCAGCAATCATCTGCATTACAAGCTGCCTAGCTGTGAGTTTTCTGCAGGGAAGGCTCACAGCGTATTGCTCTGTGAATCCGGTGAAGAAGCAGCACTTGGGCCCTGCACCACCAAGATTTCTCAGACTTGTCCATGCGGTGGTGTGGGGGACGTGGGGGAACTGCCCGACCCTTAGCCCATCTTAGCCCCTTTTCTCTCTGCCCCACGGCCGCAGTACTCTACAGGAAAGTGAGGTAGAGGAAGAAACGTGAGTGGGAAGAGTCCCAGAACAGAGGCAGGGAGAACAGAGGCAGGCACTGGATTCGGACAGTACACTGGGACTGATTCTGTCAGTTTGACACCCAAGGTCAAGCACACCCCACGGTCACAGTCAGTTCATGAGCCCAGACTCGCTCTCCAGGCTGCTAGCTCCCTGATGCTTTTTCCTGATGGAAGATAGGTTACTAAATCAGAGTTCTTTTTCACAGGCAACAGAAACTGATTTGGGCTGATAAAGGAGAAAAAGAACTTGTTAGTTATCACTCTGTAAACATCTGGTCAACACCAAAATCAGCAGATGAAAAGCTTTGGAGGGACAGAGTACTCATGGGTGGCAAGGTGCAGGTTACTCTTGGAGGTGATTCAGGAGAGGAAAACACGTATTTGCCAGGGACACACTTGCAGGGATCATCCTAACCGAGGGACCACAGTCACTTAGTTTAACACTCCTCACCTCTGAAATATGCTCACCAAAAAATGTTAACTTGTCTCTCACCAGATTTCTAGCCCTAATTTCAGACTTATAAGGAATACCAAGAGAGAAGAAGAATGTAAAAACGGCAAGAGGAAACTCTTATGATAGATTGATCTGGAAGGTAGATAACCTATGAGACAAGATTTTACTTTTAAAAAGAAGTCAGTGCTATGAGTAATTTTTTTAAACAGATGGAACTCTGGGATCCTCGCTTGCATGCTCAACATGCAAAGCAAGCTTCTAGCCCTGCCCCTAGCAGAAGTAGGCCTGCAGCTGCTATAAAAGCAGCACCCCCAGCCTCTTCAAGCTCCCCCCCATGTACTCAGTGCCCTGTGCTACAACGTAGGCCCTGTTACAATAAAGTCTCACACTGGTATTCCTGTAAAAAAAAAGAAATTCTGAAAAAAGTAGTTATGAGACCTATTCTCTGGTTGGATGGATTTAATTATGAACTGCACTCTACATGATACTATGATATTGAAAACTTTCTTAGATTTGATCACAGTACTGTGATTTCAGGAGAAATTATACTTTACCTTAGGAGATGAAGTATTCAGGAGTAAATTGTCAGGAAGCCAACAGTTTTCAAGAGGATAACTTTCAAATGGTATAGCAAAACTGCAGGGAAAAAAAATATGGCTTCTAGCTCTGCTCCAAAGTCAAAATGACCATGAAACTGTAAATGTTTTGAATCATTTTAGGACATTGAGGTAGCCACAATTGCACAACTAAAAGCTCTCACAAAAGGAGAATTCCAGAACTGCTCAGAAAGTGCAGGAGCTGGGCATGGTCATGCACGCCTGTAATTGAAGGACTCAGAAGGCTGAGGCAAGAGGATCACTGCAAGTTCAAGGTGAGCCTGGGCTACATAGTAAGTTCAAGACCAGCTGGAACTATATAGCAAGACCCTGTCTCCAAAAAGAAAAAAGAGAGAAAGAAAATAAAAACACAATGCCATGGAATGATGGGATAAGAATTTTCAAAGACAGGGAAAGTTTTTAGGAGGATTAATGATTTTAATGGTTACATACTCTGATCACCCTGTGTATATATGACAGAAAGAGAGAGAGAGAAAGAGAGAGAGATTCTTAGAAGGATAAAGTCAATTTAGAAAATATTAACTGCTGAGGGCAGATGGAGGTCACTGGGAGAACTGGTCAAGGAAAGACTGAGGCTGAGCCCCCGGAAGCAAGGCCTGAGTCACGCACACAGCTGACCAAAGGAGACCTGGCCACTGCTGCTGCCCTCCAGCCAAACAATGCTCCCTCTCCTCTCTCTGCAACAGCATTTTGCAATGTGTTCCCTGTTGCCCCTGCTACTCCAAAAGCCAGGGACCTGTGTCACCCCTACATCTGCAAAACTGAGAGCCCACACAAAGCCCTTTCTAGGACACTGACGGAAGTGGAGTGTCCCACTGGTACCTCTGATGGGCAGAGCCTAATTTGTGGGTTTGCATCCTAGCTGCAGGGCAGGCTAGGAATTGGCATATTGACTCTCTTACTAAAGGTAGGGGAACATGATCAGTAGCTTAGCTGTGTTAGGCACTCACTAACTGGAAAAAATATGTAAAATAATCAGGAGACCATGGTTTACCCTAGTAGCAAGCTTATGTGAATGCAACATATGTCAAGATGAAAAAGAATGCTGTGACTTTTAAAAAATTCTTTCCCTTGTTTCACATATAGCATTTCTTAATGCTGAGTCCTAAATATAGAAGTTTATTCATGGATCCACTCCAGGATTTATTTATTTAGGCATATTGCCTTGTTTGGTTGTAAGTTTTCTATTAAAATGCCTGGAGACCTTCAGGCATAGATATCCATAAATTAAAATATATTATGATTATTATTGTTCACGGTGGTTCAAAAATATACTCTCTTTCATCAGAAGGCATAATGAGGACACTGCATAGGGGGATACTTTCAAGCTTTTTTGTTTTATCCACTGGAAATCTAAGAAGAAGACAGCAGGCTGCTCTGGTAGTGGGCAAGAGATTTGAACACAATGGAATGCCTATGTGCCATGACCAAATATTAATATCCATTAGCACATTTTATATTGATAAATTCAGAAAGGGAATTCACAGTGTTCTCTCTGAGACTGCTGGGAAGCAGCTTTGACCCGTTCATCTGTCATCGTTATGGCCAGGAGCTGCGGCCCACAACTTGTCATTTGTTTATGGCAATCAAGGTAGCAAAGGAAACCCACAAGGTGGTACAGCAAGGTGCTGGCCTCTCCCCTTGTCCCCCGTCAGAGATTCCCAGTGCCGTACTTCCAGAGGTTTAGACTGTAAACCGAGGGGGTTCCCCTAATCCTTTCTCTCCCTCACCTCTCCATGCACGCAGTCCTGTTAATATCTTTAAAATCTATCTGTGTCTCTCCACTTCCATCCCTATCCGTGCCTGGGCTATAATCACATTTCGCTGCATGGCACAGCCTCCCACGACCTCCCTATGAGTACCCTGTCCCCCTTACATGCAGCTTGAGGAATCTTTTACATGCAAATTGTATTGTTCCCTTCTCTTCTCTCATCTCCTTAGCCCCCCTCAAAAATTTTTTGAACAGTTTCCAGTTGCATTCACAATACAATTCAAAGTGCTTAGCATGGCCTACTTGTCTTGGCAGACTGTAGCTACTCCAACCTCACCAGCCATACCAGTTAGCTGGTGCTCCCTGCCTTGGTCAGGACTGCAGTCACACGGGGTGCCCCAGTATTTTTGGTGCTCCGAGAACCTCCCCTCCACACCTTTGCAATGGTCAGTTTCCTCTGCGTGGTATTATCCCGCCTGCCCATTCCCACTCTTGGATAACGCCCTCACCCCAAACCAGACCTGCTGTACTCTCAGACAACCCTCTCGCTCTCCTTTCAGGTCCCTCACCACCTGTGACTGCACACGTATCAGTGCTGACTGTTCTCCTTACCTTGTCCTCATCATCCTTCATGGTAGCATCCTGAAGCGTGGTTGGCCTTCAGCAACCTTTGCACTCTCAACCTTTGCATAGCAGGAAGCCTCAACAGATAACGTGCTAACATATGACAGAATACATGAAGAGACGAATGACTATAAGTGACTGGTCAAAGGTGGGTGTGATAACCCAGGTATCACACAAACAGTCCCACGCTTTGGACATTGTATTTGAACCAAGATTTAAAAATAAGGCCATGAATGCTGGCTGTTCTCACTTCTCCCTAGAGGAGAGGCTGGGCTGGTCAGTTCACCTACCAGAGTGATAGGTAACTCCAAAAATTTGAAAGAAATGCTTTGGAGGAACAAAACCTAACTTTCACAATTTGCTGAGATCTCACTGCAGATTTAGATTTCCATGATTGAAATTCTCATAACCACCTCCTCTGAATTGCACTTAACTTTCCTAAATGAGATTTTATGGGAACTGATTGTAATTAGATAAATGGGTGACTTCACTAATGTATAATACAATTTTCAATTACAGCCTATGTACAATAATTTACATTTCTTGTTTGATGGTGGGATATTTATGTGACACATTCTGGATGAGACCTGGCTGCTGTTTACATAATGGTCTTGCTTTTCTCTTAGAGAACTGGTTTTCAATTTTCTTTTGTGCTGCAAGGTATTGTCATTCCAAGATAAACATCGTATTTTACAGATTGTGCAGGTGAGAAATGTCAATAAAGTTATAATCTAGATGGGTTTTAATAATTCTTACTTATGCCACTGGTTTAGGTAATAGATTGGTCCACCTTTCATAAAATGTTGGAATAAAAATGTCCCTAAAATTACAGTAAATTTTTTGTGATCTGCTGGCTCTATGTGATCGCTTCTATGGCAAAATGCCATTGAATAGAAAAATGAACATTTTATCAAGTATATTTGACCATTGATAATATAATATTCATCACCAGAATCCTGGTCTGAGGCTGGAATATTACCATGGGAAAATATCTTTTTTCTGACCTTTAAGGCTAGGTCTACCTGAAACAAAGCTTTTATGCATCTAACCACAAACGTCGCGCCTCCATTCCTAGAAACGGTTAATGGACGAGAAAGAAAAGACCATAACTCTCAATTAAAAGCTTTCAGATAGACGACTCTTCTTAAAATAGTAGGGAGTGGTAAGGTGGGCCAGAGCCATTAACATAGTTCTGGGTTCGAGGCCCAACCAAGTAACAGGATGCGGTGCTAATGGTCTTGGACTCAGGAGGCCCCTTCTGGAGAGAGGGTGGCCAAGTAGTTCCCTGCGGCCCTCCACCTGCTTCCACTGGTCCAGCCCTCCTTGGGTCCATGTGTCCTTTATACATTGATGCCCCAGTGAAAACTCATTTGAAAAGGAGAACTGGCTAAAACTTCCCCCAAAAAAGTGAAGAATGAGATTATCTGTCTGAATCCCATTTCCTCATTTGTAAAGTGAAAATTTTGTATTTGAGGGTCTTTAGCATTTTCTTATTCCATAATTTGTACTATTTTATCCCGGGCCAAAATGCTAACACTGTCAAGGCTATTATTCAGAATAACAGTTTCACAATGTATGTGATCCAACAGTGTCCTTGCTTCCCTTCTCATGTAACAAGGGGAGAAACATTCAGGTCTAGGACCAGCAATGTCTCCATAGTGCTGACTTCAGACATACCATGTTCCTGGATCCTAGGAAGTATCCAAATGCCTCACTAGTCCCCACGTACAGGGTGAAATAGGGTACATTCCTCAAGCGTTATCTGCATGCACTTGAGCTCAACCCTAGATTTAGCTGTAAATGAACCTATAATTTTAAAGCAGTTAAGAAATCTATAACTTCTGATGACCTTCGTACTCACAACTTACGTTAGCAGGAAACAATTTATTAGTTTCTCCTCTTTTGCCAATAAAAGTCAGTTGTGTGGAATCATAAAATCAAGTACTATGCAGCCACTAAAATGATAACTGTTGTTTGTTGTCCTGAAAAATTGAATAATAACAGCATATGCGATAAGATTTCATTTTTGGAAATAAAACCACATGCCCATACGTGCACAGAGAGAAAAATTTTGAAGGATAGCTGTAGTTACATGTAGATAGCAGGATTATAAATGGTTATTATTTTCTCTTTTGTTAACTTCTAGTGTTCTGGCATTTTTGGAAAGAGTTTGCAGTAATGGTGAAATCAGAGTGGAAGCAAGCAATTTTGAAAAAAAGAAAACTTCACTGTCCGTTGTTCCCGTACAAATGACAATCCTTAGTTGTAATAGACTATCAATGATTTGCAAAATAGCTCGTTAAAGGTCTAGATATGTAGCAACTATTTTAAGCTTGAGGACCTCAGCTTTGCCACTGTGACACAAAAGTACCCCTGGACAGTAAGTAAATGAATACACATGACAGTGTCCAAATAAAACTTTACCAAAAAGGAGGCAGCTCGCAAGTCATAGTTTGCTAATACTGGTGTAACAGAAGGAGTCTAGAGCTGAAGGACAGAAAAATGCCTGAATCTTCATTCTCCTGGGAAGCCTAGTGCCTCTGTCTGCACACAGGAAAATAGCACCTCCTTTCAGAACTACACCCACAAAACAAGGCACATCATTACTGGTTGTTTCCTTCATTCTCCCTTTTTCATAGCATAAATGGAAAGGAAAAAGTAAGTGGGTTAAATAAGATGTAAAAGCAGACTAAATTCTAAAAACAATTCTAAAAGTACTCTATCTACAAAAAAAGCATTGCAAAGATATAGCAGACTTCATATAGTAGAGTTTGTAAGGCAGGATACGACATGGAGAGACAGAGAGAGCCAAATATACCTCTAATTTCACTGCACCCAGGATGGCAGTGACCATAGGATGCTTTGGAAGCTACCGGGGAAGCTAGAAAATAAAGAGGAACTGGAGGAACTGAACACAGCACATTAAAAAACAGAAAGCAGTCTGGAAGGGTAACACTGACTCCCAGGAAATGGGGCTTGTCCTCAAACAAAAGGGCCATGCCTCTGCGTGGTTGCTTGCCACAGCCTGGGGTGTAAGGACAGAGGGTCATCTGGACAGGGGATGGGGGGACCTCACCAACCCACATGAAGAAACCCACATGAAGAAACCCACATGAAGACCTGGGACACACAAAGAAACATGGGACTGAAAGCAGCAGGAGGGAATACAGCTGTAAGCCAGACACCATTGACCAACCAAGCCTCGCGGGACCAGCAGGGTGAAACTTGCCACTCACACACACAGTGGAAGTGTGGAAGTGAAATAGGACTACGATCCCTCTCTCCTACCTAGTGGACTCCAGGACTGCAGACCGCTCATTCAAACACATGAGGAAAGTTTGGGGACTCATTTCTCTTTTTCTTTATTAGTTTTTGGGGGGAGGAGAGGTCTTTTTGTAGCTTCTCTTCCTTTTGCTCTTTTTTCTTGCTTCTTCCTTTCTGCTACTTTTACCTAATTCTATTAATTTTCTTTTTTTTAACTGTTTAATTGCAGCTTTAATCTCATTTCTCTCTCCTCCTTCTCACCTTCCTTTTTTTATCTTTGAAAATTTACCTCTTTTCTTTTGCCCTTCCACACCCCTCCATTTTATTAGTGTTACCATTAAGCTTTATTAAATTTTAGATAGGTAACTCTAAGCTATTATTATCGAATGTTTTCTATTATTAATAGAGGTATAGTGGTTGCTATTAGTAGATATTCGCTATATGTTAATGTTCAGTTTGCCGTTCTGTCTGCACTATTGTTGCAGATCTCCGTTAAGTCATTAAGGATAATACGGTGGTAGCATTTACTGGTCCCTATGTCAATACCAAGTCTTTGACTCCATCACTGCTGCTAATTACTTTGCTATTGCCAATGGTGGAATAGTTGTCACTATTATTTGGTTTTTACTATATGCCAGTATCTGGTTTATCTTTAGGTCATCAACACTGCTACAGTTCATTTCCAGAACATTGTCTGCTGGGTCAGTTGCACCACATCCTCCCCTCTCCTACTTGACAGACAGTACCTTTGTGAGGACAGCCTCAGAAGCAGATAATAACTAGACAAATGTTCATACTAGCGATTAAGTCTTTCCACTTTAATTAACCCTCAATCCTCAGCACAAAAATTATACAGACCTGAGAGGACAAGGCAACAAAATGTCTTAAATAGCTCCAAACTTCCCCAAAGCTGATCTATGGAGCATCAGTGAAGAAGAAATAAAAAATACAAGCTTCTCAATTATATGAAGTGGTAAGACAAACAAACAAACAAAAACAGACCAATAAGGGGTTCAATGAGCTCAAAGATGATATAACTAGAAAGATAATGTACCTAACAAAAAATGATCACTGAGCTTAAATAAGACACTAACAAAAAAAAAAAAAAGCTAGCTGAGCTAAACAAAACACAAAACGTGAATGAGCACTTTAGCAAAAAAATGGATCCATGAGATGTTTCACATACAGGCACCAGTTCCCCACGACAAATGTAATCATGATGTACTGCAAACACATACTAATGAAAATTTTAAAACTCTTCAATTTTTTTGAAAGTATGGGCCACAGAATAACCAGTATGAGAAGAGATTTTCAGAACTAGAAGATAGGAGTATGTAAGTGATCATATACTCAACAGATTCTTTTAAAGTAACAAGAGATGGTTAAAAAAAATGCATCCAACAGCTGCTAGATGATTCAGAGAAGACTAACCTAAGGTTATCGTGCATTAATGAAACTCAGAAGGCAGCACAGATGGCATAAAAAACCTGTTTACAGAAATAGTAGCAGAAAACCTTCAAAATATGAAGAAAGACTTTAACACAGAAGTAAATGGTGCATACAGAACCACAGATAACCGTGATCAGAAAAGAGCTTCTCCACATCACCCCATAATCAAAACCCTAGAAGTCCAACCAAAGGACAGAATCTTAAGTCTCTGTCAAAGAAAAGCAACAAATCACTTATAAATGTAAGCCCATTAAAATCACACTTCTCAGCACAAACCAGAAGGCCAGGAGAAGTGGAAGTCACGTGTTTCTTTTTTTTTCACATTGCTTCAAACTTTATTTTCTATTAGTACATTTCAGACATACCTAGTAATCTTTTTCATCATAGGGAATGTGTCACGTATTGCAAGCCCTAAAACAACTTGCAACCCAGATGAACGTGGCCTGCAAAGAAACGTTCAAAACTGATGAAGAGGTAAGTTCTTTCTATGACAAAAAGCACCTTGAGAAATTCATGACCACCAAATCAGTACTCCAAAAGCTTCTCGTGGATGTCCCACAGGCAATAAAGCCGATGGTACCCAAAGGACTAGTGGAATTAATACACCAGGAAGGGAGAGCAGGTAACCACTAGGGAAATACAAAGAATTAGCAACAAAAAAACAACACGCTGACAGGAAGAAGTCAATCCTTTCCAGTAACTACTGTCAGTGTGCCTCATCTCCACTCCCCATTTGAAAGACACAGACTGGTAGATGGAACTTTAAAAGCCACTGGTGTGCTGCACGCAAGTATTTTTGTTGTAACATTTAGATCCTTGGTTCATTCTGATTTTATGTTAGTGCGTGGTGCGAGATGCAGAACTAGATTCAATCTTCTGTATGCGCATATCCAATCTTCCCAGTGCCATTTCTTCCAGTGTATGTTTCTGGCCCCATTGACAAACATCACAAAGCTGAATGTGCCTGGGGTAGTTTCTGTATCCTTTTTTCTGTTCTACACATCTCTGTTTTGAGCCAGTACCGTGCTGTTTATATCACTGTAGATTTGTAGTCTCTCTCTGTCTCTGTCTCTGTCTCTGTCTCTGTCTCTCTCTCTCTCTTTTCTCTCTCTCCTTCGTGTTTTTGAGACAGGGTCTCCCTATGCAGTTCAGGCTGGCCTTGAACTCACTTTGTAGTCCAGGTTGACCTTGAACTCACAGTGCTTCTCCTACCTCAGCCTCCCGAGTACTCAAATTATAGGCATGCACCACAACGCCTGGCCTTGTAGTGTATCTTTAAATCCACGATTGTGATGATTCCTGCTTTACTCTTAACTACCTAAGTTTGATTTTGCTATTGTAGGTCTCTTTTAGTTCCATATGAATTTTAGGATGGTTTTTCCAAGCTCTGTGAGGGAAGCTGTTGGCATTTTTTATTGAGATTGAATTAAACCTATATATCAGTTTTAGTAATATGACCATTTTACCAATATTACGGTTCTATTTAGAACAGGGGATATCTTTCCATTTTCAGATAGTGTCTCATTTGTTTTATGATTTGGGGGATGATGGCTGTATTTGCGTTTACGCAGTGAAGATGGCTGTGGTCATATTTGTATTCAAAGTGGAATTTGTGGCTAGAAGCAACATTTTGCTGAATACTTTTGTTTGAGAACCGAATTATTTTCAAAAAGAAGCATTCCCAAACCAAGATATTAGTGTATTCTCTTTGATCTCCTTTTTCAGACTGCCCTTGCTTTTACTATAGAGGTCCTTCACTTGCTTTGTTAGGTCAACTCCTGAGTATTTAGTTATTCTTAAAGCTACCATGAATGTGTAGTTTTTCTATTTTCTTTCCTGGTGGATTCATCATGGATGTACAGGAATGCTACTGATTTCTGTGTGTGGGTTTTGCATCCTGCTACATTGCTGAATTTGTTTATTAGCTCTAGGGTCTTTTAGTGGAATTTTTTGGGTCTTTATGTAAAGGAACATGTCCTGTGTGAATAAGAATAGTTTCACTTCTCCCTTTCTTTTTGTATCCCTTTTATTTCTTCCTGTTGCTTGATTGCTCCGGGTAAATGTTCAAGTACCCTATTAAATAGAAGTGGTGATAGTGGGCATCCTTGTCCTGTCCCTGATTTTAGAGGAAAAGCTTTCAGTTCATCCAGGTTTAACATGCTGTGAAAGTAGATTTGTCATAAATGGCTTTTATCAAATTGAGATAAACTCCTTCTCTACCTATTTCTTCTAGACTTTTGTTTTGAGTGGATGTTGAATTCTGTGAAAGGCTTTTTCTGTGTCTATTGAGATGAGCATGTGATTTTTGTCCTTGCTTCTGTTCATGTGATGTATGACTTGTACTGATCTGCATATGTTGGGCTGTCCTTGTTTCCCGGGGATAAAGCTTATTTGGTCATGATGTATGACCTTCTTGAGGATTTGATGCATTCTCTTTGCCAGTATCTTACTGAGGATTAAGATGTGTTACACACACAAAGCAACGCCCCCCCCCACAGTGAATGTAACCATTATGTACAGCAAACAAGTACAACATTTAAAAAAACAAACAGAAGCAAGACAAACACTACATGCTTGTCACAGAAGTAGGTGGGAGACTATTGCTGGACAAGGGGAAAGGAATAAGGGGGAAGGAAGTAGGGTATAAGAGAGTGTAACAGGTAGTGGATTCAAGCAAAATATATTATACACATTAAAACCCAATATCTTGTAAAGTTAAAAAGCACTAACACAAGGAAAAATTAATTAAAAATAAATCACTGAGACATGTTAGGTTTCTCGTTTCTTTAAGGTTTGCTGTCCTAACCATACAAAGTGAGATGGGTGTGTGATAGATAATCAAGATACATTAGATCTTGTTTGCTTCCTCCCACAGAAATACTTGGTAGCTGAGGGTCAGAAAGTGTCAAGTGGGTACTTCTTTAGCTTCTATCTTCATGTCCAAGAAGTATGCCTTCTAGTAATTTGTTTATTGTTTTGATTTTGGGGTTTGTTTTTGTTTTTGCTATTCGGGATCTCTGCTGACTGGAAATATTTAAGGTTCCAAAGACTATCTCTCACTGTCCTGTATAGCACTTTATATTCTTAGGGTCACCTCTACACCAATGTCACATCACATGAAAGCCAGAGAAGTCAACATAGGGACCTGAAAATTTATCTCCTCTGGGAGGAGATTCCACTCACAGTAAGATGGTTGAGGCCATTTTCCACTAGATAACCTGGTAAAATGTGAGCAAAATCATGCATCACCATACAATGTGAAGCAGTGAGAACATAGCTCAGGGAAGCCCAAAGTGACAGCACAGCAGGTCAAACCATGGGCTCCACGCAGCACTGTAGGGAAGCAAGAACTTCTGCAACACGTAACCACACTCTGTCCCCATCCCTGAGGCAGAAAAAAGTAACTAAAGTGACTACCAGTAGTGCCTGTCATAGATGCCAGGGGAAGTTCTCATGCTTCGTGTTCAAACATATCTACTAAGTAATTCAAATCCAAAATAGAGTGATTCATGCTCACTTCAGGAAGCTCTCTTCTGATGGGATGTGCTTACAGGACCATAGAAAGTCAAGTCTGCTTTGAGCAAGGTACGGGGTCCAGGAGAGGTGGGATGGAATCCAGCCCAAGCTCCAGGGCACCCACCCCACCCCTAGCTATCAGGACATTGACAGGGCCGTCTCTGGTCACAGGTGCTTATGAAAACTCCAGACAGACCCTCTCAGTTACTTTCCTCTTTGCTAAGACAAAATACCCAGCATCCAAAGTTAAAGGGGAAAAAGGTTTTTTAGCTCAGTTTGTGGAGGTTTTAGTCCATAACCGGCTGGCTCCAGAGCAATGTGGCACATGGCGGAGGGCCGCAGTTCATGGTGATGGAAGACAGCAAAAGCAGCAAGAGCAAAAGAAAAAGGGAAAACAAGCCTCTCTCTTTCCCTTTTTTGTCTTATCCATACTGCTACTTTAGGACAGTGCTCATTGAATCAGTGTACTGATACAGCAACCAGCCAGCCTTAATCACTGTCCTTAATGCCAGCATTATTCCATGAATCAGTCACAAGCCCTAGATTCAGCTACCTCCGAGAAAGCCTGCACCCCAGGACTGCACGAGGCTTTGGGCGGGGGCACACCTAGACATAAACCGTAGCACAGACTTAATTACAAAACCGGAGGCTCTTCAGGAGAACCAGAGTAAAAAAATAATAAAACTGATGTAAAAAAAAAAAATACTAAAGATGGGAATTGAGGCTTCGTTGAAAACCAGTCCAGTGTACTATGGAATTATCAACAACCTTACTCAGCGAATACCTCTTTACAAGATGTTTGGGGAAATTTATAATCTCTGGACATTTATACTCTAGGGGCACGTGTCATGTGATGACATACAACACGTTCGACGCCAGGGTGGGTCTGACAGTGGTTAATCCATCATTAGGGGATTGTGCTAGGGTAGGAAGAGGAGCAAAAGGGAATGGTTGGGCCCCTGGCTTGTTAGAGAACATGCCGTCTGAAGTGGGACCTGATGCAGCTCGCCAGGCAGACATGCAGGAGAGGCTACTTCACGAGGAAAGGCCAGCTCGGGCAGAGCTAGGAGTCACGGAACCTGCTGGAGCTGGGGAGAGACGCAGAGTGCTGTGTGCCCGGACTGTGGGAGCGTGGAACAGGCGAGCAGAAGGCCGGGGCTGTGAAGGTCGTTATTCAGTCAAACGGTTTGCTGATGACCCTGCAGACAGTTTGAAAAGATAACTTCGTACACACCGAGTCCGGAGGCAGGCTCCCTGGAGGGCTTCAGGGGACTGGAGAAAGCTGTAACAAACCCATGTTTTATTAGATAAGTTATTTATTAAATAAATGCTCTAGGATCTTTATGACTTTCATCTCATTTGATCCTTTGGAGTAAGCTCTAATGTTCCCGCATTTTACAGAGGAGGGAAGTGAAGCCAGGAACCTAACTACGTTGTCCGAGGTCACACGGAACGAGCGAGGCACAGGAAGGCCCCAGGGCTCTGGCTCCTCGTCTGCGCTCACATCTCCTTGCCGAGCTCCCGTCCTGGGCCCTCGCTGCGCCCGGAAAGCAGTTCACGGTAAAACCTCAGGGTGCGTCGGGGCGGGCCCAACCTCGTCCCCCGCCCCGGCTCTCATCGGGGCACCTCTGCAGCCGCTGCTGGAGGTCAGAGAGAAGAAGGCGTCCGCTTTTCAGTCATTACCTCCAGGGGGCTCTCGCCGGCGCCCAGAGTGACGGACAGCGGCAAAGAGGCTTCAGCGATGACACTCAGATTTTCGTGCCTTACATTCACTTAGCGCTCTCGGTCACTGAAAGTTTTTAAATTCTATGAGCCACCCTTTGAAGGAAACTCTTCCAATCATCACAGAACACTTTTGACACGAGTCCGTAAAATCGATTCAGCCGGTTTGCCAAAGCCACCAGCCCTAATTAATGACTTACTATAAACCTCTAGTTTTATGAGGCCTATATTTCTAGGAGATAGGCACATACATTACTGACCGGCCTGTGAATAAACTGACAGTTTTAAAATGATATGAGATAACTTGTTTTCTTATGGGGAGCTCACTTTTGCCTTGAACTTATAGTAAAATTATTATTAGTCCAGTAAATCATGACTCAGTGCTCTTTGATCACTGGCAACAGGAAGACTGGCTGGATTTCATTTCTTGATGAAACTGCATCCAGATGAGCCTTTTGGTGAATCTCAAGCTCTAACAAGTAAGACCACTGTTTTCATGGTCAAAAACCATCCAAGGAAAGCATTCCCTCAAAGTCTATGGGTTTTCTTTTTCATAAACATCCAACCTTGGTTTAACAATGCTTCGCAACATTTTAATATCTTAAAGGACGTGTGTACATGCATGTGTATATGTGTCTACATGTCAAAGCAATTCTAATTCTCTGTAAACTTTAATAAAATACAGATGGACTATTCTAGGGTGATGTAGAATATTGATAAAATAAACAATGTAAGTCTTCCAACAACAGAAAGAGGCAGGATAGTCTGCTGTGCCCATCCAGACACGGGGTATTATCCGTGTGTTTCGCAGGAAAGGTCTCCTTGAAATGGTCCTAAAGCAAAAGGTACTAAGTTGCCATTGACCAATCATTTTCCAGCCCCTTTTTTCCCTAAATCCACGGCCTATTTGAAAATAAGCTTTGAAATTAATGTGACAACTCGAAGTGATTTAAAGATAATGTAAGACACTGGAATTTTTTGTCTCAGCTGAACCCAGGTCGGTTGATGTAGGTTACAGTAAAGAAGTCAAATTTATGGAGTTGCGATGTATTTCAGGGTTTTTCCCAAAGGTCTAGAGTAATTAGACAGTGATTTTCCCCTAGAGCTGAGGTTGCTGGGGCTTTTTTCCAAGTTGAAGTGGCGCCACCATGTGGCAGTTGTGCAGCTGTTCACAAATCACTCAACCAAGGGGCTTGAAAATCGTGACAGTTGACACTTTTCTTGGCCGGGGTGACATTTGTGTAATTTCAAACTTTGTCCATAAGGAGAGACTGAATTTATATTTTTTGTATTTTGTGATTTCTACTTAGCATATGTCAATTTTACATAAGATGGAATTGCACCTTCATGTGGTATTATGCACAGAGCTTCAGGAAGTGCGTTTCGGAGCCACTTAGCCTGGGTTCAAGTCCCATCGCTGCTACTTTCTCTGGGCATAACCTTGGGGAAATTACTCAACTCTTCCATGTCTCAATCACCTTACCTGCGAATGGGGGCAGTAATAGGACCTACACTCACAGATTGCTGTCAGAATGAGTGAGTTAATTTTTCAAACAGAACAGTGCCTAGCACAGAGTAAGTCATTTGGAGGTTTTGTGAGGCTTTTCTGTTGTGAAGCTGGAAGAGACTTTGGTAAGTCATGTGATCCATATTTCTACATCCACTCAGAGTTCAGTCTAAATCATTTTAGGAGAGATCATCCAGGCGAGAGGAAAAGCTCCTCGTTTTAAAATGTAATACTATATTCTGAGATGGTTGTTTTGAAACTAGTACTGTATTGTGAGACTATTATTTTTAAATTAGTACTATGTCCTGAGGTGATTGTTTTCTAAAAAGTCAAAATGAGTTCAATATCCTAGTGGCAGATTATATCACTTAAAGGCTCAATTACAAATATCTGAGCTTCAGCATTTTGACTGCACCTGTGAAATTCATTCTGCTAGGCAGACGTGTCTCAGATTTTAACATGCATATGAATAATCAGGGAATCGGGTTAAAATACAGATCCTGATTCAGTACCTGGGTGGTTCCTGAGATTCGTGTACCTTATAAGTACCCAAGGAATGTCCAGTGTCAAAGGCCCACAAAGTATCCTTTGAATAGCAACCCTCGAAATCATTAAAATTCATTTGGCTTATTATGTTCCCCTGCCACTTAGCAGAGCACAAGTTAACTGAAAGTTGGAAAAAGGCCATAGGAACCAAGATGGCACCTTGCACAGTCTCAGTATTCTGAAGACAATCTAATGCTCACCCCACACAAGGGTAATAGCTGCAGACATAAGGGTAGGCTGCAACCCTGCACAGAGCTGGGTGAAGGATCTGAGGCTCAGTTTTATCACAGTTGTTACATTCTATGATGCCTTTAGTTCCAGGGAACTGGGAAGAGTGTAGCTCACATTTACATATAAATGCCTCAGATGTGACAAGCAGAAAGAACTTTCAAAGCCTACCTCATGGTAAACAGCACTGTTACTGACCCTGGAGACCCTGATCACATGAGACAGACAGAAAAAATGCTTCTATCTGTCTCAAAAGTAAGTGAAGGGCTTTATTATTTGTAAAGCAATGCTACGAGAATTTTAACATTTAAAAAACTCTTGGAAATTTCACACAAGCTCTCTAAAATCACTTAGCTATGACCCGGGTGACAAAAATGTTCTTTGTTAGGCTGTGGATCAAACCCAGGGCCTCTCAGGTCTTAGCACGTGCCCTACCACTGAGCTACACACCCAGCCTGCAAAGATGCACTTTGGTTCTGAGAGCCTAGAAGTTTTCAGAGCAATAAACGTAGCGTCATGGAAAAGACCGCAGAAGTCAGGGTTTCATGGAGAGCCTGTTGTGAGGTTCTCACAGCAAGGAGTCAAACAACATACACAGTTTAAATAATTTCCAGAAGGCAGAGCTATATGCTTAAGTATAGCATCTATGTGGGAGAGGTTTTAATCATATATCCTAGTCTGGTTTTTGTGTCACTAGAGTAGAATACCTGAGAATGGAAAATTTCTAAAGAACAGAAGTTTATTTCCTCCTGGTCTGGAGCCTGGAAGTTCACGATCAAGCGTGCTTCCAGGACAATGTGTCCTTAAAAACAGAAGCCTGCTGAGCAGTTCAGAAGGGCATGAAAGGGTGCGGTCCCTCCACCAACCCCACCATGAGGACAGAGCCCTCCTCACACCTGACACCTCCCAGAGGCTACATGGCCCTACACTTTTGCATTGGAAATTAAGTTTCCAACACATGAACTGGGGGACACACGCAGATCTCAGCACTGTGTACAAGACAGCCGCACGTTTTACACTCATCAAAACACCTCTGAGTAAAAGAAAAAATTATAAGTATATATGCATGAAACTAGGAAGGTGTATAATAAAACACTACCAACAGTTAACTGCTGTGGTGAGTTTTACTTTCCTTCCTCTATGTGAACTTTGTCCATCTCTCACTGTCTATACTAATTTTGAAATGCGGGAAGAAACAAGAAAATTTTACTTTAGGAGAGAAAATCATCTCCTGAATGCAAATAAAGTTTACCATTTAACAACTGAAAAGCTTATTTGGAAGACTGAGTTTGTGATAGACCACCTTACTTTTATTGCTGTTGGTTGGATTTCCTAAAAACACAATTTTGTTCATTTCTAAAATGCAAATGCCAATATCCAAAACTGCACTTCAGTACATCAAGAATTTTCCCTAGTGTTATTAATATCATGCATTTCTTGACATTGCTCTGAGGAAAATCTAAAATACAACAAAAAAGTTTCTATAATGTGAAGGTTTCCACAGCATCCGACTGTGTTTCGATTTCCAGTGCTCTTGGGCCTCTGGATTTCTGAAGTTTTGTGTCTGTGGAAACATATTCAAGGAGCACTCGCATGAAAACAGCTTCCAGCTGGACTCCTCCCGCTTGGGTACAGTCATGCAAACAGCCGGCAGAATTTATTTAACCTTCAGCCAGTGCTCAGCCAGCTTGAAATTATTGATGGCCTATCAGCAGCAATCGAGATGAAGAGCCCACATGAAGAGGGGCTTTTTTTTTTTTTTTAACAAGAGAACCATTGAGCTCGTAACAGGACTTGAAACGCCGTGTCAGCTCAGCTCGCGTGGTCAGGAGCTCAGCTGCTGGAAGGAAATAAAACTGTTCGGTTAGGGCCGCCCTCCAATCAGTCACAGGGGTAATGGTGTTTGGCTTCAGTCAGGTCCTATGTCAGCAAATATACATCTCCAAGACAGCCCCTAAGAGTGCCTGAAGATCATGCTTATTGTTCTATATAGATAGGGGTGGGATGCTGATCGATGGTGGTCAGAGGCCACCAAAATAAATTTTACCATGTCCGGCAGGTAAAGTTAATCTCAATCCGGGAGGACGAAAGAGCCATTTTGATAGAATATTCACTCCATTGGCAGTGATGGGACGTTTTTCCTCTGTTGATGTCTTGTGCAGACCCCATGAGAATAGATATCCCCTCTTCCCCACTCCCCACGTTGCCCTCTGTACGAAGTCCCCACGAAAAGAGGGACACCAGGAACCGTCTCAGAGCCAATGGGGCTGGACTTTAAAGACTGGCTCACAGAGCTCCCAGGGAACCAGATGAGCAAGCACTCACTTGCTTCAGTCAGGGGGACAGGGGAATCAGACATAGAATTAAGGAAATACTGGAACAGCCCAAGGGATCACTGAGTCATGAGCAATCATGTGGCCCAGAAGCAGCCACCCTCTTCCAAGCCCACGTGACCCCAGCCCTCAGCCGCCACACCCTTTCCCTGCAGAACCTGACACACCGCCAGCCTCACTCCAATGACACTGGTGCTCAGAGCAAAGTAAGCTTGGCTCCATCTCCGAAAGTCTTCAGGATCCAGAACTCTGCCTTCAAACGTGCAAAGGAATATAGTGAGTGTCCTACAAGCTGCCAAAGGGCAGTTGGAAGGCGCCGTCCCTAGGAAAGCACGTGAAAAGACAAAGGGATACAGCCCCTCTGTCTGCGAGAGGTTTTGCTTGGGAATGATAAATGAGGCCCAGCAGAAGCAGGACACAGCGACTCACTGGAGAAATGAGAAGACCCTTTGAAAGGGCTGGGTTCCCTTATCCGCCAGCCAAAAGTTAATGTGACTCAGGAATTAATTTGAATCAATGCAAGAGCCCCTCGGAACCAGGCTTCCTAAAGACACCGCAGAGTGTGAGGGTCAGTATCAGGAGTAGCATGACCAGGATGTTAACTCAGAGCGATTCCTGCCTGTGCTATGGCAGATCTCACCAAAGGAGCCAGCCCGTTCCCCTGTGACTCCAGCCCTTCTGAGACATCCTGTGGGAGAAGGAGGCTGCTCACGGGCCTCAGAATGAACAGTACCAAAATAGATTCCTGACACATTATTGCTTGGGAAAGAAAACAATAAATGAAAATCTCGTTTTCTTAATTTCTTCCATGTAGGTCTTTGCCATATCAACCTGTTCACATCCTTCTTCTCTACTCTCAGATGACAGGCTGATACTCACATATCCACAGAGCGTGGTACCATGTCTCCGCACTCAGCACTCAGTCCAGAAAAACCAGCGAGCCCATCATGCAGCAGGCCCCCTCCCCAAAAGAGCCCTAAGTTAGCTGGCTGGCTGTATTTTCATATCTTAGAGAGGCCAACTGCTGCATCTGGGCCAAGTGCATATCTCTACTATGTTCTCTTTCTAAAACATGGTCAGATTGTCCTAGAACTTGGAAAATCATTTTGAACATCCTGATTCAAAATTATTCTGTAAGCACAAATACTTGTAATGATAAAAAGGGGCCATGATAAATGTGTAGTGTTCTAATTAGAAAGGCACCAAGAGATATAAAGAAGCTGATCTGAATTACAGAAAGTCTAACTTTGTTTAAGTGCTCTTTAAAACAAATTTCAACAGAAGCTATTCCTTGGTGAAGTCTTGCTGAACAGAGGTCCTATAAGGCCTTCCTTTGATGAATAAAAGTTTTTAATCCATTAATTTAATGTTTCCCTTGCTGCTCCTTAAGGAAGGAATTCGTATCTACTTATGTCACCTACAGCGCTCAGCTAACTGTCTTAACAGGGTTGGTGTTTAGATTACTGCTGCTGAATAGATAAATGTCCTTGTAAAGTGTCCACTTTCTCTCTCTCTCTCTCTCTCTCCCTTCCCTCTCCCCCCCACCCCTCTCTCTCTTCTTGTCTCTCTCTCCCCACCCCTTTCTCCCCGCTATGCTGGGGAATGCACCCAGGGTCTTGGGGATGATAAGCAACTGCTTTACTGCTGAGATACACTGCTGCCCCACGCTCAATCTTAATAATATATTGTTACCTTTCTAAGTAATTAGATAATTATATACAAGGCAATTTTAAAGCCTGAATATTACTCCAGTGAACGTATTTATGGACATTAGGTTGTTTCCAAATGATGAGAATTCTTTTATCTGAATCCATTTACACAATCCATTAATATTTACGATTTCTAAGAGTGAAGTTACTGAGTGAAAGGTATACACATTTTTAAAGATCTCAATTTATAGGGGCACATTTTAAAGTCAAGTAAAACTATCAATCTGGATTCAATTCCACTTATAAGGAATTGTCTTAGTTACTTTTCTTATTGGTGAGACTAAATATCCATGCCCCAAAGTTAAAGGTTTATTTGGCTCATGGTCTGTAGAGGCTTCAGTCCATAGTTGGCTGGCTCCAAGGCAGGGTGGCGTGGCAGAGGGGCAACAGTCCATGGCAGGGGGGCGTGGCAGAGGGGGAACAGTCCCTGGCAGGGCAGCTTGGCAGAGGGGCAACAGTCCATGGCAGGGTGGCGTGGCAGAGGGGCAACAGTCCCTGGCAGGGCAGCTTGGCAGAGGGGCAACAGTCCATGGCAGGGTGGAATGACAGAGGGGCAACAGTCCCTGGCAGGGCAGCATGGCAGAGGGGCAACAGTCCATGGCAGGCAGAAGGAAGAATGAAGCAAGCAGCAAACTAGTGGCACAGCAAGTGGTGACAGCAGCCCTCTTTCTGCCTCTCATATTCTATCCAGGCTACGTTAGGGCAGGCAGCACTCACACCCAGGTGGGGCCTTCCCATTATCCATGGCCAGAATTGCACCAAGTCAACCAGTAGACTAACTTAGTAACCACACACCCTTGATCCCAGCATCACACACTGCAAATCCAGCCACCTGCAAAAAGCCCCACCTATGACCACATGAGTCCTTAATGGGACACCCAGACACAAGCTATCACAGGAATGTTAAATTATTCCTTAATGACCTAGACTAAAACTGAACTGTGTACACTTACAAAAGTGGCAATTACATTGGAAAGGGAAAAATATAGAAGAAGTGCTTACTCATGAACAAAACAGAAAAGCATTATACAGGAAAGGAGAAGTTCAAATACTTCCAAAAACTACAAATTCCATTGTTTTAAAAATATTTTGAAACGTATGCTAAGTAGTTTAATTTGTACTACTAGTTTATTTTAGTTTGTTGAAAAGAAAGATTTGTGTTATTATGTATTTGCTTCTTTTGTGTAAGGATCTTTTTAGTTTATGTGTTGTACTCCCTGTGACTACTTTGAAGAGAATGATACAAAGTACAATAACTGTTGCTGGTGAAAGGTACAAGTCACGTGAGCAAGAGAAAGAGGGAGAAAAAGGGAAAGAGAGAGAGACAGAGACAGAGACAGAGACAGAGACAGAGACAGAGAGACAGGGAAAGAAAGGGATTAACTACAATCCCAATCGGCTGGGTTATACATCATAATATACATGATATATAGAGAAAGATCCAAAATATGAGCATCAAGGCTATGTTCTGTATTTTGTTTCATCCATATTTTTGTTTGTATTTTCTGAGTTAAAATGAATATGTATTATCTTTGTGATGTACAACATTATTTTAATGCTTTTTAATGTGTGTTCATGCACATTACTAATTTCTAGCCTTGAATGATTAATTATATTACAAAACATAATTATTTCATCTATAATTCCACGAACCACCACACTATATAATGTATTCACAAGCCACATAAGACTGTCTTCCCTTTATAAAATATAGAAAATGGTCATGTTTGGGAATGTTATTTATTTTCTCTGTTACTTGATGTCCATTGGCCATACTCCCAAAAAAGGAAAAACTCCAAGGCCTGAATCAGTCCCTTTCTAACTTTAAATCAGAATCCTTAAAATAGATCTACTTGTCTAATTACTATACATGTGGCTATAAAAGGCTAAAATAATTGCCTTTGCTATTGTGGGTTTAACATCATTTTACTACTTTTCTTAATTTGTTTAGAATCATGTTAATGATTATAAACTTCATTATAAGGAATAATTAGAAACACTAAAAAAGATTGAAATGATTAGTAATGTGCCAATGTATCTCTTCCCTAGAAAACTCATAATAAAATAATGTGAGACTCTTGTTAAATGGTATTAATTAAAATGAAATGTGTTCAACATTCTTGTCATTTGCAAAGACAAAGCACTTGTACACTGGCCTGTGCTCTGATAACCAAGACCTTAAAAATAATATTTTAAAATCATACCTAAAAAATGAGATTCTTCAGTAGATTTGACAAGTATATTTGCAGTTATGGTTATTGCACACATACTGAACAGAGCACATTAAAAATAGAAAGGAAGTGTACCTTCTGTGTGCAAACTTTAAAAAATGTCCCTTGGTTTAATTAAGCTGAAAAGAAAATGTACAATAGGTCTTCACAATCTATTCAGTCCTGGATGACTACACATTTAATCTACAATTCACTGAAACAGAATTCCCTGCATGCCTTAATCATGTTGTATTTGGGTGGGTCTTTTCAACTATGTAAGTCAGAATATGATGTCATGAGGTGGGGAATTTAACTGCAGAACTGAATAGGAGACACAGAGCTCTAGTCAATGCCTATTCCGGCTAATTCACTTTAACAAGCCCTTCTTACAGACCCCACCCACATCGCAGCCTCCTTATCAGATCTATGGACAGAATCAATGCTACTTGTGCAGCGAAAGAACAAGCTGAATGTGGCTTGTAAAAGCGAGCTCACACAACGTAGGCAGTTCAAGGACCCTTGGGCTGCACTGCACCATCACATAAGCCGAAGTCTCCCCCCAGGCAGGCTGCTGCTAGGTGAACAGAACTGATCCTATCAATTCTCAGGGCAAAAACGAACTAAGATGGCTAAATTGAAAGCTTATGTTTAAATTTAGGGTGTTTTAGCTACAAGTATAGAAAACTCAACTGAAAGTGACTTAGCAGAATACTTCCTATCTCACATGAAAGGGAAGGTTGATTGGGTCCCTCCACAAGGGTGGCAATGACCCAGTCTCTTTCTGTCTTAATTCTCAGTGATCTTCAGTGTGCTGTCAAGCTCAGGGTTCACTCATTATCATAACAAAGGGGCTGCTGATGCTCCAGACATTGAGCTATCACACAACCATGCTCGAGCAATAAGGGCAAAGTTTCCTTACATGATTCTCTTTGTATCAGGAGGAAACTCTTCAACACATTCACCAGCAGACTTCCCCTCAGGTCCGTCAGCAGACTTACCAGGTCACATCCCCTTGCCGTCCAGGAGCTAGGAAAGTCCTTCTAGGACACTTCAGCCTCTAAAATGAGAATCAGCTCTCCCGAGATGAAAGAAGTGGGAGAAAAAAAATAGCTTTTGGGTTAGCAACTATGGTGTCTATCATACTATGTGCTGTCTGGTCGGAATGTTGATTCTTCCTTTTACTTTTTAAAAAATATTTTGACTTTTTACATAGCTCCCGGTCATGTCAAGTAAGCCTGCTGGCGGCAATCCACGTGCTTCTGAATGCAGCGCGGCTATGAGATCTTGTTTCCGCTCAATTCTGCACCTGTAATGAGGGTATTTGGCAGGCATCCCCCACGTTTTCAACAAGCTGAATACACAGAGCCAGAACCCAGCATGTCTGTGCTGATGAAGTCCTACATTTAAAGCCAGGGCCCTGTTCTTTTCTGATCATAACTAGCACGTGAATAGCGATTTATATTGGATTCACTCACTATATCTTCTTAACCTTAAAATCCACACAAACGCAGTATTCATTTACCTAAAATGAGTCAAGACAGATGAGAAAGTTCCCAGCCCGGTGTTGACGCAGGTAAATCCCAGAGTCCAGACAGGTAGGTGTTAAGCCAGGGAAGGCTGGACACGGTGGCACACACCTGCAATCCCAGCACTCTAGGGGCCGAGGCAGGAGGATTGTTGCGAGTTGGAGGCCAGCCTGGGCTACATAACAAGACCCTGTCTCAATAAATAAATAAATAAATGAGCCAGGGAGCATTGTCAAGAGGCCGCCGGGCCCCAGTCTAGGACACAGCTCCAGTGTCTCAGGGAAGAAGACCAAGGATAAATGAGACTTTGAAAGAGAAAGTCTCGCTGGGCGCGGTGGCATGGACGCCTGCAGACCCAGCACTCTGGGCGTCTGTTGTGGCTTGTATCTAGGTGTCTCCCTAACGCCACAGTAGGCGGCAGGGTCTAGAGTGCGTGAATATGGATGAAGGGTGTGGTAACTAAATCAGTCCGCTGATCAGCTTTTCATCATTCTGAATGTGGATAATGGGAAAACCTACCCTGGGTGGCACCACCCAAAAGACTTGTAGCCCAGATGGGGAAAAAAGGAAAGGGAGGCTGGCTGCTGCTCGCTGCTTCCTACCTGCCCTGCCACGGACTGTTTCTCCTCTGCCACGCCCCTCTGCCACACCACCCTGCCTCGGGGCCAACTGACTATGGACTAAAATCTCTACAAACTGTGAGCTGAAATAACCCTTTCCTCCTCTAACTTGTGGGTATCGGGTATTGCATCTCAGTGAAGAGAGAAGTAACCAACCAAGACAGAAGCTGGGGCACAAATTCAAGCGCAGCTTGGGCAACTTAGTGATTTAGCAAAGGAAGAAAGAAAGAAAAGATCAGGGCTGAGGCCCTGAGTTCAATCTCCAGTATCACATGAAAAACAAATAAGGAGACTTTACCAACAGAAAGAGTAAAAGATGAGGATTGCGGAATCAAGACCAAGGCAGAAATCTAGCAATAAGACCCAGGACTCAAGTCTATAAGAAAAATAATTTCAATAAATTTTGAACATTGAATAAATGAGATACTGTGCTGGTGGAGGTGTTGTTATGATAAGCCCTGCATGTTGGCCTAGAAGAATTTAGGGTTATTCCTAAGAACTGGGGGCTGACTGGGTACATAATTGAGGGTCTTGAATGCGAGGATGGTTATTAGATTTTCCTTTCTTCTCTCCTTAATAACAAGCACTTCTGTTTTAGTCAAAAATCATTTTCCCCATATAAAACCTTAAAAATTATGGAAAGCTAAATGTAGCAGGCTTTTAATTTAAATACGATAATTTTGTAAGTTGTTATTTCCTAAGCTATCATTTGGCTGTACTGTTTGAAATTCGCTTAAGACTTCTTCAAACTCATGCGTATATGATGCTAATAATTAGAATTATTTTATAATCATCTTCATTGTACTGAAGATCAATGGATCACTATTTTGCTCATCAGTAAAATTCTACTTCTTTCTACTTTATGATTTTCCCCTGCAGTAGTTGTTTATCAAGCACCCTCCCAATCTATTCCAATTAACTTCTTAATTTTTTTTGCCTTGTTTTCAGACAGGGTCTCGCTATGTAGTTCGGGCTGGCCTTGAGCTCACTTTGTAGCCCAGGCTGGCCTCCAACTCGCAACAATCCTCCCACCTCAGCCTCCCGAGAGCTAGGATTACACGTGTGCACCACTGCACCCAATTTAATATTATTATTTTTAATCCACTCAGTAAACATTTACTAAGCAATTTTATACCAAAGGCACAAAGAATAATGAAAGTCAGAGAAAAAAAAAATGCCTGAATGAACGAATTTGCAAGAAGACCATTGCTGAGCACGACGTTAGAGCAACAACGTCTACTCCTTCCTCAGAAGGGGGAAGCGAGCGGTGCAGATTTCCGGAAGGAAGGGTTATAAGGCTTTTGAGAACTACAAGACGGGAGTTAGTACAACCCGCAGAGGGAAGAAGATACTGTATGCTGTCATGAAAATGAGTTCTGTGTCATGAAGACTTTCAGGTTAGAGTTGAGGTGTCTCGTCCTTGTCACACTGAAAAACTCAGCCGGGGCCTTTACTTCCCTGGCCCTTTTAAAATAAAAGAGAGTTTGGTGAAGCTCCGCAGCCTTTCCAGTGTTTGTGTCGCTCGTTACTGTCTCTGATGGTTTGATCGGTCTCGCATTCTTACACCTGGTGGACTGAGCAACTCCGCTGAAGGTAACAGTGTGCGGTGCAGCAGACATTGTTCATTCCTACCGCTTTGTTCTGAGGTCCTGCATTGTTTCTGTTGTTTTTGTGTTGTTTTGACCTCGTCTTCACGGTTGTTGTTTTGTCAGTGTTTTTCTAATCTTTGAAATAAAAAATAAAATAAATAAAATACAATAAGGAAATGGCGTTTGCTGTTACCTGCAAACTGGGCCTGCCCAGAAACTGATGACTTTAAGCACCTGTGAGGTGACATACTTCAGGAAACTGGCCCTAGGAGCTGCCTCAGGGACAGGGGTGGCGCCCCAGAGGCTGGGTCAGGGCCGTAGGGAGAGTTTTCACCTCTTCCTTCTCTGTACTGTAAACATTCTAAAACGTGTAAGTAGATGTTGTATTTGAAATAAATGATCATTTAAACTCAAAGGATTAAAATAAAGAAGTACTGATGTAAAATGCCTAGTGTTTGGCCACCCCTCTGAGGTTAGCCTCCATCGACAAGGTCTCCATCCTGGCTGTGATTTAAGAGTGATTAAAGGCTTCTTACTGTTTTCGGTCCCTCCCATGCGGGTGTCAAGGCACTGCACTCTGTGGGAGGACACAGCGTGGAACACGGAACACAGGTGAGGGGTGAAGTCACTGCCTTCCCTCACCCCTGCTGACCTCTGGAGCCCTCTCTTGTCAGGAGAGCCTTCTGTTTAGGGAGCTGCCTCGGGAGTCACTTTCCCAGGGCACACAAAGATCATGTGCAATCACAGTGGCCAGGGGATGCAGCTAGGTGTACGAGGCCTGCAGATGCATCACAGAAGGCTTCAAACGACAGTGCGTTTTCAAGCAAGTAGCACAGAAATAAATGTCCCAGCAGTGTCCAACTCAACTGTTTCTGTCCAATGTCTGCAGGAGTTTTAGTGCAGATGAATGTCTCAAGTCATTTCCGCAATTCCAGGGGTCCAAGGCAGTTGTGCCTTGCGTGGTCTTTGACACTCAGATGGCTGAAGGAGTTCATATCATGGGTCCCAGGGAGACCTCACATTTTAATGCCACTAGCAACCCCACTGGCGGGGCTACTGATTCACTGGGAGTCAACACACATTTGCTCTTCTTTGGGGTAAAAAAGCCCCAGGACCTGGGTATGACTAACAGAAAAGGCTTTCTACATGCCACTATGGAGGATGATTAAGCATAGATTTCATCTTTGTTTGCTGAACGAGAAAAGACTTTTTGAAAATCCACTCCCCCCAACTTATCTGTCTAGATAAATATAATTAGGTAATGGATGGTGATTTGTTAGCATTTTATTTCCTGTGTTTGCAAGGGCATTAAGAGTGATCATAAAGCTCACAACAAACATGTTCGGCTTCTGATTTTCGGAGACAAGAACGTGACTTTGGAGAACCAGATGGGCCAGGAGCAGGCATTCTGGCAAATTAACTGTCCCTGTATTCTGAAGGGGATCAGAGAGACTTTTGTCTTAGCTGATTTGCATGTGCTAATTGCTAGTCCTGAGTAAATGTGGAGTGATCACCTACACAATTACATTCATAAATTAATATTTTTACTTCACAATTATTTACACACAGGAAGAAACAGTATAAATAATTTTAAAGCTGTGTCTACACTTACATAATGAAGTGGTTAATTAGAGTAATACACTAGTTAATGACAGGCCCCAACTTGTTCATGAACTATCCATACAAGAGAAGAAAAAAATGCCTTTGCCGGAATAATTCTCATAATTGACTCAACATTTGATTTTACCTTTCGCATGAAAATATACCCTAAATGACATTTTGTTCATAAATCTGAAGTGTTCTTGATTTTTCATGGGTGAGATGCATGCCAAGACAGGTAGCAGAGGTGTCACACGGAAGAGAGAAAGCCCCATGCCAGTAGAATCGGACACAAACTCATTCGGGCTCCCAGGTGGTTCTGGGTATACAGAAACAGGCTTGAGGTAGAGTAAGCCACCATTGTCAACACAAGGAGCTCCTGTTCCAGCTCCAGACAGGGTAACCCATTCCAGTCTCAGAGGAGTCCCTTCATTTAGGGAGCTCTTATCCTTGCATAAAACTTCTTATTTCTGATCTTACATATTTGAGACTGAATGGTCCTCTTTCCACACCTGGACTCAGGGGCCTGGCAATGACCCATAATCACCCGGTGCTGGGAAATGACCTTTCTCATCCAGGCAAAGGTCCAGCTTCTTTGCCAGTTCAGGTAGCTGGCACCAGCATCCACATAGCTTGCTCACAGCAGAAGTCTCACAGTATTTCATTTCCCTCCATGCTGGTCTGGGCCACCAGCACTTCTGATTGGGATCGTTAAAAAAGCCTCCTCACTGGCATCCTTGCCTCTGCCACTGCACCCCACAACCCTACCATTAATCTCCAAAGCCTGTTCTCTGTGCAACAGCCAGAATAATTATTTTAAAACCCCATGTTGCCAGGTGAAGTGGTGCACACCTATAATCCCAAAGGAAATAAGTCAGATCAATAAATGAGCAACATCAAAATTCATGTTTTAAATATTTTTAAACCTAAATAACTACTACATCTGGTAAGGCAGAATTCCAAGGTGGTACTATGGTGCCCCCTTTCTTGAGTGTGGATGGATCTGTGAGTATGAAGGCAAGCTCAACCATGGCTAGGTCATATTTATGACCTAGCAACAGCTGCTCATATCCCGGAAGAGGGGAGAACCACTCAGACTCAGAACTCTGTGCACTTACAGTCATTTCAATACCCTAGCAATGTGCCTGCCCGAAGGTGCACACAGGTACGTACAACAGTCAAGCCTCAAGGTCTGTGGCAGCTCTCCCATGGCCATCCTTCCAGATGAAATGTACACACAACTGATGATTTCCTACTTGCAGCTGACCTGCCTTGAACATAATTTTTATATGGAGGTAGTGTGATTATGAGATCCACCTCTAAGCTTAGGAACAAAGAGAAGCATGCACCACATTCTCTCTTTGCAGATTCAAACATAAGCACACCAACCTTCCCCGGGCACCCAAATAACACAGCTTGGAAAAGGATGTCAGGTGGGAAATCAGTGCCATGGCAGGGCAGTACACAGCAGCAATGACCATAGTGGTATTGTTGGAAACACTGATACTGTGAGATGTCAGAACTGAGAGACAAAAGAATGTGACTTTAGCATAATGACATCTGCTCAGACAGATGTAGGCATTCTGTTTCTGCAGTGGCTGTATTTCCTAACTTTTACTTTCAAAGCAAGTGTACATACTTTTTAAAAACATTAATAAAATGCTGCTCCATTTGAGAACAGAGGAATTTGAATTTATAATTAACAGTATTTTCAATATGTTAAAAGTCAACTACATACCATGTTCAATATTTTCTTACATAATGATTGTATATTACAGGCCATTCTGGAATGTAATAAATGTTGTATGCTAAATTCTAATTGTGGCTGGCATTAGTTATGACCCTTTCTATTGCAATAGCCAATAAAAAAGATCATATTTTCAGAATATACATATCACTGTGAAGACCTGAGTGTTCAGAAGTGAGTCAATTTGTTTAATTTATAGGAATATGAAAGCCATTCTAGGAGTAACATTTTATGATTCTACTCTCATCAATATCTGATACTGTAAATTCTCTTTTTAAGCATCTCCGTTTTCCATTGTCATGTCTGAATTTCCTTTAGTATTGTATTTTACCTATTTTAATGTCTACTTCTTTGCTTTTATAACTGAATTCACCAGCTGAGTCAAAATGAGACAAAAATCACTTAAGATTTATAATGCCACTTTAATTACTATGTATCATGCCATTAAGAAAAATCAGATACAGCTCTCTCTCTGGTAAGAATTATGTTTATATTTATCTTATCACTAAGTCTGACTTATTAAAAGTGATCTTTTAAAAGCAATAAAGTGTAATACATACTAACATGGACTGTGTTCTTATTTCTTTATCTTTGAATTTTTAAACACCTTCAGTGCTCTGCAATTACATTTCCTTTATTCCCACTGCTTGTTGTACTTAAGCAAAAAGTGAAACCAAATCAAAGAAAAATGTACAATCACAAAACTTACACATCAATAAACATATTTAGGAACCTATATATAAGTGCATAAATACGCATGTAAGTAGCAGACAATTCTGTAAAATGACCCAATAAAACATGCACTAGTAGTCTTCAGGTATTGGTGATCTGAAAATTATCAGGCATTTCTTTAGTTTAGAGAACTGCATAAATAATTTAACATGAGCCCTTGTTCAGTCAATTAAGTCCATGAAAACTTCCTTCCAGTTTTTTGATCATCACCGATATTTTACTCTTAGGCATTTTGTAGCAACTCAGAAGAAAAATTTGAACTTGCGACCAACCAGCCATTGAAAGTGTCAACAGTGTCCTATATAACCTCACACTAGCGAGGATCCACGTGTTTACCTTCTGTTTGAATGAATGAGAGAAAAAGGAACATAACTTTATTTCTTAAAGGTTGAAAATCATGTAAACTGTCAATTTAGTGTTCATCACTAAAGATCTGACCCATGTAAAGAAATTACATGATATATCTTTGAATCACTTCACATTGCTAATCGCATTCAATCTTTGAGCTTTCGCTTCCATGACTATTTTCAGTTCTCACCCATCTTTTCACTGAATTGTTCCTTTTAACTACTTTATTTTCATTGTTACCTGCGCTTTTCCCAAAGTATATTTTGTATTTTCCAACAGAGATAAAATCATCTTTGCTTGAACAACCTAAGTGTGTGAGTAATAAATACATTATTAACTGTGTCACGAAAGTTTTAGGATAATTAAATACCAAAGGTAGAAACTGATTTCAAGATTTCATAATTTTTCTGCAAGATTTTGTAATACTACACTTTGGTTCCATTTACGGCTTAGAAATGTACAGCAAAATAACCCAATATATTGACCAGCAATTAAATAGCCAACCCTGACTAAATGGGTTCGTAAAGACAAGTCTCATCTCCCTCATTAGATGATCAATAATTCCAGAGAGAGTCTAAGTAACACCCATAATACCTAGCATCTGCCTCGTAAGTACCAGGAAAACAATATTTGAGTTGATTTTATAGAACCTACGAATCTTTCCATTTATATATTTGACCCAACATGAAATGTTATGTAATTTAAGATTACAACTGTCATGTGCACATCTTATAACCTCTAGCGAAGTCTACCAACTCAGTTAACTTCATTTTCCATTGTTTCTCTATTTACATTTCTCCACTTTGCCATTCATGGGAGAATATGGGTCATTTTCCCTTTGTTAGATTGTGTGTCCATCTCCACAAGTTTGTACCAAGCTGTAAAATCTTTACAAGATAATTTTCTTCCCAACCTGCCCTTTTTTTTTTTTTTTGAGATTGTTTAGGCATCTTATGCTGGCAGAAAATTATAAAATAATGTTAAATGTGCAAATGAAATAAAAGCTAACAAAAACTGTTCTCTGGATTGGATAATAGAGTTGTAATGTATTTCTGCTGTCAGATTGGTGTATTTGTGTGATAATTTTATGTGACAGTATAATTAAATTGTAAAACAATTCCCATTTCCTACGTATTTTATCTATTTATCATCATTTATTTCTTTACCTTCTTTTTCTGCAATAAATATTATTGTAAGGAGAGTTAAATAAGTTAAACCAATGCAATTACTTTCACAGATTGAAATTAACTTCATATATCAATTTGCACACATTTATACAAAGTACCTAAACTTGCCTGGTATAAATAAATGTGTTTATTGCAGTATATTTATGATGTCACTGTGGTTTCCATGTTTGCCTTCCTTTTGAGTAATGATATATATGTCTAAACTTGACATTTTAACAGTATTTTCAAACAATTTCATTCATTATCAAATAACCATTTATTACAGTATGGCAATTTCGTACCATGTACTGAACCCATTAGACACTCCTAAACAATGATTTATCAACCAATATACAGATTTTAATGCTTATCACAGCAAATACAAAATGTAACATTAAATACTGACTTGACAAGAGATAACTAAATTATCTTTTGAAAAATTCTTGATGAGTCATGTTTAGTAATAGCCAGTATGTATTTACAGCTGCACTACAAATCCAGAGAAGTATATATGATCGTTATAGTCTTCATATATTAAGATGGTTAGTTATAAAACCTGTATAGATGGCAACTGCGTTACTCAGGTGTTGATTATAAAGGAAAAGAAGAACAAAGGATGTGTTTCATGTCTTGGGTACTGACCTGCTTAGTAGCTTTTTGTATCTTGGTCTCTTCCTAGGAGAGAATACGTTTCTACTCAGTAAAGTCATTTCTGGGTAACAAATCTGGGATGATCCAGACAGATCATGTTGTGTGAGACAAATGGCTACTTATAATAATCCTATCTGCTTGCTACATATGAGACACACCCAGACCATTTTAATCCTCAGAAGGCCTGACCACACTGTCCTCCCTGGAGCACCCTACAAAAGTTAGGTGTTTGGAACCTTTGATTAAAATGGGGATATTGAATTTCTCCATCCAAAAGAGCTAAATCAACACTGGAATCTGTTACCTCTGTAGGATCACGCAGTGGATCCACTGAAATGAGAAGTCCTGCGAGAATGCTGAGAGAAAGCTCAGGTTTAAAAACAATTAAGAGGGTCAGAAAGGGAGGAGAGAGGCACAAGACAAGCTTCCTTTCAAATAGGGTCATTTACATAAAACATTAACCCTGATAAAGGTATCTGTCACTGTGTGGGAGGGTCTGTATTTCTTCAGCTACCCACATCCACAACGAGGTAATTTGACACTAATTGCAGAAGGATTAAATTTATTAAATCTCTATAGGCTACTCCTTGACTGTTAAAATTAAATGAAAGTAAAAACGAATTATTCTTTCCTAGACCAAAAATTAAACACCAAATGAATTTATGATGGTTTGGGGGGAAGGCAGGCAATGAAGACCACAAACTGTGGCTTTTTTTCTAAAATAAATTGAAATAAGAAGCTTAATTTTTGATATATTTATGAATTTAACAAACATAGTTAAGCCATCTGCTAGAAGATGGCTTTAACAGGTAAAACACAGAAAAGATTAAAATTTAAAAAGGCATGCAGTTCAGGTGATTTCCATCCAGCGCTGAGGCAAAACCATGAGAGGAGGAAGTTTTGTAAATTAAATTTTGAAGGGGACTTCCCATTTTTAGAATGGCCCTTACACAAAACAATTTCAGTCCGAGGTCTGAAGCTGTCATCCGTGTTTCCATTGTCTGTTGTGCGTTTCCTAGTCAGGGAGGAGGCACACAGGAGCACAGTAAAAGCAGGGGGAGGTAGCTACAGAATCAGTGGTCAGATTGGAATTCTAAAGGAAATGTGCTGATTTTGAGTTCAGGCCTGTCTCAGATGTACTGAGGAAAACAGCAGTCTGCAAATACCAGTGACTCTGCTAACTATGCCGATTCTCTAAAATGCCTTTCCCGGTATCTAGCATGGAATTATGTATATACTTGATTGATCTTGCCGTTTCATGCCATTTTTTCAAAAAGACAGGATACGGATGTGTCAGATGTGAAATTTTCACATTTGCACCTAAACGGCTACATAACATCTCGGTGAACTCCTAAAAGCTCAGATGATAATCTCAGCCTTTAAAAAAATGCTCAAAAAGGTAAAATAAGTCTTTGATACCTCATAAATTATGGACAAGGGAATGTAATGGCAGGAGAAGTTAAGTAACTTGTCCACACCCACAGAAACTGCGCAAAACAAGAAAGAATTAGCTTCTCCAGGGGCTGCGTGGAGGGAAGGAGAACGGGGAAAGGAGAAGCAGGATACACCACATACAGGGACACATTTCCTCTGATGTTATCGCTACGTACATCTAAAATGTACCGATAAAGTAAAATAACTAAACAACCTCTCCTAACCGCAACCCAGTCAACACAGCTGCCATTTTAGTTTGAATTTCATGTGTTAAACCCTGCTATGCAGCGTAACTGCATTTAAACCTCGGTCCACCTCATCAGGTAATGAAGGAAAGATTAAAGATGTCACTCTAGACGCTGGTCAACTTCCTGATTCAAGTTCTCCCCCCTGCTCACACTACAAGCTACACACAAGGCATATGAGATGCAGTTTCTGTACACAGCACCTGGGTAAAGCCATTGTTGGATGGACTGACATTCCCTCATATTAATGGATGACCTGCTAAAATGTAAGCAGTCCATTAAAAAAAATAGAAATTAAAGATCTCTTAAAAATTCCTAAGAAGCTTCTGCCTTTACATCTGCATCAATCCTCTAACGACCCAGATATCTGGAACTGGAATGCTCTCCTCATTCTCCTAATAAGTACAATTTCATGCGTTAGCAATTATATTGGGGAAAAGTGTTTTTCTTAATCATAAGGGAACCATGTAAACGAAAAATAATGCTACAATTTTAGTATTTTCTCCTCAGTTGTACTGAAATTCATTAAAAAGAATTGTTAGTATATTTTATCTATTTACAGAATCTGCATGCTTTAAAATACAAATAATCACTTAGACTCTCTCAGTTGACCAAGTTAATTTTAGGACAGAAAGTATTTTCGGAAATACATTTACAGAACATTTCCTTTTCGTAACAATCTAGAAGTAAAGTGTTTCTGAAAATACATTTATAGACCATTTCCCCTGTGCAACAGGGAATTAGATGTTGCCACATTTTAATCTTTGTATTTGTATTAGCTAAAAAGGCATGTGCCTTACATACGGCCACGTTAGTACCTTATCTTGTTAAATATTTAAAATTTCCAATTGAGCAAACAATCGCTTGTATATTTTGAAATGCATTTATTTTCTCAAAACAAGTAAAACTGGGCTTTGACTGTGAAGATGTGAAGCGAATGATTAATACATTGGAAATGACAGTGCTGTATCTAATCCAAATTCAGCTGGATGAGCAGCCTACAAATGAATGCAGAACAGTTAAGTTTAATTGATAAATTCTCACTTTTACGTAACCCAGCCCGAAAAGAATTTTAAAAGCACTATTACTGGTAAACTAATTTTTGTCATAATCACCAATCCATCCATAAACCTCTGGGTTTTTTCTAATTGGAGGCTATTACTCATATTTTTCTAAATGTAGGTGGCCATCATGCTATAACATTTCATATCTTTAAGAAGGAAAATCGACTTCATTCTTCAAGGTTAATCTTTATGTTAACTGTGAACCAAATGTGATGATACTATGTCTGGATAATTTTTCAAAAGCAGTAAGTGACTTTTTGTAGTAACCCCTATTCAAGGCAGAAGAACTTGGATACTATTCGGTGTTGAGAATTCTGTCCAAATGATAACCGTGATAGCCACCAACCAGCTGCTATGATTTTGTCAAACTTCATGACTTCATATTATAAAATGTATCCCCTCGGGTTAAATTCCTATCTGTCACTTCTTTCAAATACTGCAGAAATATCTGCACAGAGGACATGAATGGGGCTTTAAGATTTGTTCACACTACTGGTTTTGGTGAGTCATCTCAACTAGAAGGACTCTTCTCCAGCTGGTGTTGGACAACACATGCCTCTCAACTTCAGTGGGACTATGTTCTCCTGAGCGAGTCATCCTTGAAGTCCTGTTCATCAATCCCCTCACGACCCAGTTTTCCCCTGGAGCGGCTCTATGTACTCTGCATGCGGAAGCATTGCTTAGAAATGGGTGGTATGGTTTCCCTCCAGGATTCTCTGGGACAGGGAAGAGCACTCCATGTGATGTATATATGCGTTCGCCCATTTCACTTTCTGAAATAGGAAAGCATAAGTTCTCTCTGGAACAATTTCTTTGACTAGCTCATTGTAGGAAAGAAATTTGTCACCATGCCAGAGACAAAATTGCTGCTGGGTTTAGTTTTGAATTTTATAAAGTGAATAAGTGAAAAATATACACACACTCATTTCAGATTCAAGTCATGAATAATTAAATGAATGTATAATTGTGTCCAGTTTTACCCTCAGGCTTAACCAACAAAGACATCTTCAGTTCATGCAAAAAGGGTACTTCATGGGGTTTTTTTCCTTTAAATTGTAAGTGAGCTGCCAAACATCACTGGATTTGTATGCTTGTAAGTAAGGATAACAATCTGTCTATAAAAATCGTACAGCAGAGAGTGAAGTAACTCTTGAGAATTTTATTCAACAGATCTTATACCTTCTGAAAATAAACTCACACGGCCTTTTCAAAGTGTTGCCGCCAGTAATTTTTATTCTCCACCGTCTCTCACTGTATCGTGGGGAGCAGATCCCAGGTTGGGGAACAGGCCCTAGTAAGCAAAAGTGAGCAGCTCAATGAATGTTTCTGGAAACTTGACTCGAGTGTTCAGAACCAATTCTCCTGCAATGCTTTGCTCACAGAACAGTAAGGAAGTCCGCATAAGTAAGAGAATTACACTCCGTTCCAAGGTCTTAGCAGGAAACCAGGGCCAGCCTGTCCTGTCGAGCAGGCTGGGGCCTGCGCTTGGCACTCACGAGAGGGAACATTCCGTTAACTGGGCCATAGGTTCCGGAGCAAGGCTCTGTCTGTGCAGGAGGAAAGGGCGTCTTGAACATTTGCACAGAAGTGTCTATGTGAGATTTTGAAAAAGCAACATGCAGTTCACCAGCCTTGGCCCGAGGAACTTCATCCCCAGAAGGGATCCCTTCGCTACATTACAGACACTTGTCAGATGGGCTGGCAAGAGCCGTAAGAGAAACTTTCTCGTTCTCATAGATACTTTGATTTTGCCATTTAAGAGGGGGTTTTATGAGAGGCATCAAGCAAAGCAGTGTGAGAAGACCCTCTTCTAATTATTGAGAAAAACAATCTGAAGGCACGTAACATGTCCTGTTAGTGCAGAGTGACAACACACCCAAATTTCTCCATCTGCTGGGAGACGGCAGGAGACCGGCTCGGCGAGGGAGGAAGCCCCGGCAATGGAAACAGCAGAGCACAGGAAGGGGAAAGGAGCTCGCCAGGGATCTGTGCGCTCAGGCAAAGGCAGCACAAGATCTCGCACGTTCAGAGAAGACGGGGCCTAGGAGAGAACGGGACTAAACACGCGACGTCTACCAGAACCACAGCTGTCCACATATGTGGGAGACCGCTGAGAGACCTGTGGTCTGCATCCATTTTGTAAGCTACCAGCCATCTCGAAATTTTAGTTTCTGTTTCCATATATGGTCAATTTCCTGTAGTTATGTAACATCTTATGTAACCCCTTCCATATATGGTTGACTTCCTG
>PVLD010003177.1:69070-148009 GCA_004027595.1 Dinomys branickii
TCTGGACCTCCCTCCGTTGCCTGGTTACCTATTGACGTCAATCCCCACTTCTGCACTGTATATAAACCCGAGACTTCTGCTCAATAAACGAGGCTTGATCAGAATTTTGTCTTGCCTCCATTTCTCGTGTTGCTTGTCTTTTTATCCCACTCCCCCTCTCTTTAGGAGCCTTCGTTGACTACCCGCGGGCCGGGACACACATAGAAATGACGGCCCTCCACCGCTCGCCGAGACAGCGGGTCATCCGGCTTTCAGAATGTGGCAGAGGACGTCTTCTCATGAGGTCGGACAGTATCATTTTCTGCGAGGGCAGGGCACATGGTGTCTTGTAGCTCACTTAAGCCCTCGTGTCCAGGCCTGCGGCGTCTCATCATTAAGGAATGTCCGTTCTTCCCAAGGACTCAGCACCTCTTCCAGTCTGCGTTGGCCGGGGCTTTTATTTCCATGTATGAAGTATGACCAAGTCCCACGAATGGTTTTAACACGCACACCAAAGCACACATTCAGGCGAGCGCTGCTCCCTCAGAGTCCTTCTCTCAGAAAGGCTTACCCTGATGATGCTGTCACCGTGCACGGCTTCTTTCAGTTCTCTTCTAAGGCGCAATCGTAAATTAATGGTGGATCGCTTTTTCACGTTGCTGTTTACATTGGCTCTGAATCAGTCCTTACCACTAATAAAAACCCCCTCTTAATTTGGCCCTCTGACTTTTGTTCTGGGCTGCTCACAGCCACCCACTCCCCTACAACTGTAGTCCAGCCGGGCCCACTCACACACAGCTGCCAGACACCACTGAGTCAGCGTACGGCATTTCCTGTTCTTGGAAGCTCTGCCTCTGGCCACCAGGCCCAACCTCACCTCCTTCGGATCCCTTCTCTCACTGCCTCCTCCGTCCTCCCGCCACAGCCAGTTTCGCTCCCTTCACTCCCACTATAGCTTAGAAGAACCAAGGTCTCAACCTAAGCGTTCGCCGTCTTCCTATGCCCCTCTCTGTAGCACCTGAGCGCTTTGAAAGCAGACCCTGAGTCTCATTTTCCTGAATCCCTGGGACCCAACAGCTCTGACTTCTAATATTGTTCAATAAAGAGTTACCAAGTGACTGGATCCTTGAAAGAAGTGGGTAGCCTAAGATGACAACGTGGAAAGTAAAGGTGTGTCTGACTGAGTTCTAATTGACTTCAAGAATTGCCGGATGTTTCAGTACATGTTGTTAGGCGACCTAGCCAATTTAATAAAATCAGACGCCTTGTTTTATATTATAAGCATGTACATAAAATTCCAATTGCATTTGAAACTCATGTTAAAAAAATATTAACTATAAAACCACCAGAAGAAAACAGTGACTATTTGTAGAACTGTAGGGCAAGGAAAGTCTAATTACACATTCGATCGAAGCCAGCACCACGAAGGAAAATGGTGGTGGTGACTGTGTGAACGTATCACTTTCTAGGTAATGCCATCTCTTCGGGGTCCAGAAGCTGGTTCTTTCTGAATTCATTTTCATTTCTTAAGAATCTAAGTATCTCTAAACATCTGCCTATTTAAGGGGGAAGGGAGGAATAATAATCTTTAAAATATACTATTATGCAGAAAGTCAAAGCAGAGAAAATTGTATGTTTTAAATGCTTTTCAGAGTAACGGTTGGATCCATTGGTTCTGAGACACTTCTGTGGAAGTTGAAGGAAAATATATCAAACATATCTGAAAATGTAACTAATAAATTACTTCACAACATCAGTCCTATGTTTCTGACATTTTGAACACTATGAAGGGCTGGGTTGGGAGGGATTGTTGCTGTGATTTGTTTCGGTTTTGTTTGTGTTTATTTGGGTTTTGGTATAGTGGAGACAAGGTTTTGCCATGTAGCCCAGGCTCACTGGCCTTGAACTTTACGTCCTCCTGTCAAAGAGCCAAGTGCTGGGATTACAGGTGTACGCCCCTGGGACCTGGCTTGCAGTGCTTTTTTAAAACTGTAAGACATGGAGCTATCTAAATGTTCAATACAACATGTTAATAAATAATCCTTTAAAATATGTTGAAATATATTGACCTGAAAAGATCGTGTTATATTTTTTAACAAGAGACTTTAAACTATAAGATGCATTATTTTTATAGACACGTGTTCATTTATATAGTTCTAGGTATACAGAAATCTAAATCTAACATATTGATGGTGTTATATTTTTTAAAAAGAGACTTTAAACTATAAGATGCATTATTTTTATAAAGACACGTGTTCATTTATATAGTTCTAGGTATACAGAAATCTAAATCTAACATTAATAGTGATCGTCTCTTGGCATATCTGTAGTTTCTCAAATTTCAAAAATATGGATGAATAAATCACGAGACGGGAATAAAAAGGTAAATGGTAGAATGGCTTACTGAAAATCAAAGCAAACACTGATCAAGTTTATTAAACGGTAGTTACTAAAATGAAAAATCTAAAGGACATATGCACGCGCACACGCACACACACACGCACAGGTAACTCTGCTTTCAAATTATTTTCTGCCACCCTGTGGGGAATTTTACACACTGCAGAACTGAAATAAGCAAAAAGTTGAGCTATGAAAAATCTGTAACTGAAGATGAAATTTCTTTCTTGTTGAGCTGAAGCTCTGTTGACCTGTTTTGTTTTTCCTGGAAGCTATTTAAGGAAAATGATGCCCGATGCTAACAAGCGCTTACAACATGCCAAGCACTGTTCTTCCACACAAACCATTTTCTCTCACAAAAAGTCTACGTGGTGGACATTATTTTCTCCCCATTTTACAAGAGAGACGGTGGGTTTCACCATCTGCCAAGGCAGCGTGAATCAGGACAGCTGCCCCAAAGTCCCAAATTTCTTACTTTTCCATTCTTTCCAGGGGTGATCATACCCTACGAGAATGTCCCCATTGTCAAATAAAGTGTTCGCTGACTGCGGGACGGGCCCAGCAGGTGAAACTTGCGAGCAGAAGTCAATGTTCTCGCAGCCCGGAGCACAGATCCTTGAAAACTGGCGCACAGCGAGGAAAGCGCAGAAATCGCGATGCTCTCATTTACGGCTATTGATCCCACAATAACAAAACGTTTCAACTTAAACTCCGTATGGCTTTTTTATTCAATCCTTATTTTATATCAAGCAAGATCCACAACCAATTGAAATGTTTAAAACAGACTCTCATCCAACTCTCATGAGTCCCTTATGGTCTAAGCTCCTCGACACGACTGTCTCCTCCTCATCTCGACCGTCTGGTCACGCAGTTACTGAAATCAACAACAAAGACAAATAGGAAACCTATTTCCCCACAGGGAGAAAACTGCAAAAAGAGCGTCGCGCCCCAGAGACAGGGGAAACGAGGAGTCAGCGCGGGAACGCGCCCGCAGGGACACCGATCAGCCGCGCGTACGCATGCGCCGGCGTCCTCCCGCCCGAGGGGCGGAGCGACGCCTTGGGAAGGAGCCTTGCGGCGCGAGGACGCCACGCCTCCGCTTCCGCCTGCTGCGGCGCCCGGGGGTGGGCGGGGCGGCGTCACTTCCGCCGGGCGGCTCTCTGTATCCGGGTTCGCAGCTGCGCCGCTGTCTACAGCTGCGGCGGGGCAGTAGGTTGAGGTCTCCGGTGCAGACCCAGGAAAGCGGGCTCCGCTCGGCCGACTTCTGCGACCTGGCCGTCAGCCCCACGTCGCCGGCCTGGAGGGGCGAAGAGGACGAGGGGGCCGAGGCTTCCTCCGGGGTGAGCGCGGCCAGAGGGCTGGGCGCGGGCCTGGGGCGCCCTCCCGGGGGCGGGCTCCCCGGCGGGGAGAGGGGGCCGGGGCCGGGGCCACCGCGGGGACCCGCTCCGCAGGTGCCTCCCTCCTCCCCGATCGCGCCCGGCGGGCCCGCCCTTGGCCTGGCCGTGGCGGCGTCTGCCGGCCTTGCCCTGTGCCTTCCGCCCGCGGGGGCTGTGCCGGGACGAGCCTTCCTTCCCCTCCGCCTCGCGCCACCCCGGCCTGGGCGCGGTGACAGGCGCGTTGGTTCCGTGTTCGTGACCCGCGTCGGCTCTGGTGCAGAACAAAGACACTCGGGCTTCTGCTGAGCCTGGTACCCCGGGGGACAGGCACGCGGAAACCAGAGTCGTCAGGGCTGTTAAGAGCGCTTCCCGAGCCAGCCAAACTAAGTAGAGGGTGCGTGCGCGAAAAGCCGGGTCCCGGCGCGCTTTCGACGCCCGTGCCTGGCAGAGTGGCTTGAATTCACTGCGTGCATCTGCTGCCCCGGAGGACTACGAAACGAACTCCGTTAAGCCCGAAGCTTCTTTAGCTCTTTATCACGTTGCTCGAAAACTTGCTTTCTCTGGCCTGGGACCCTCTTAAAGGACGCAGCTTTTGATGTGTTCGTCGAGGTACGCAGGGTGCCTCGCTCTAGCCAGCTGAGTGCAATACGTGACTGCGCTATAATTACTGCTTTTTTCATCTTCACCTTTTTTTTTCCAGTTAGGAGCTCCTTTTCTTAATGTTTGATTTGTTATTTTCAATTAGGCGTACTCATTTCTAACGCTAATTCTACTGCTGCAATTGTATTAGAAATTCTGTAATTTGTGAATGGATGGGGGAGGTTTTTTCTTTTTCAGTTACAACTGAAATTACCTGATTAAGTTAGCCTGCGAGCTAGTTGGGTGTTGTGTTTTGCTTCTGGTCGCCTTGCACGGTTATCCTAGTTTTTATCACTTCACATTTTCCTCCAAACTCTCCGTAGTCTTCATCATCTCCTCTAGCACAGCCTGGTAGAGTTGGGCTCAGGCCGGAAGTACGGAGCCTTGACCTACGCACACTTGCAACTTGACCCGGTTCTCATAAATCAATACTTTTGTGGTCTTTAGGCTTTACCAGGCATTTGAAGCTAAAAGTAACCAACTGTGGTGTGGCAGACTTACTTTGTGTAAAGTTGCCAGTGAACTGGAGACCGTGTGCTACGTTAGAAACAGTTCTGGTCTGCCCTGGGAACCGGGAGCTGGCGTCACTGCCCTCATGTAAGCTAAAATGGGGGTATAACAGCAGTGTTTTATACCTTGTAAAGTGGTTGGTTGAAATACGCGAGGTGGTGAGTGTAAAAGCGGATCAGTGGTTCTGTTCATTCTCACTGGAAGGAACAATGCCTGTCGGAGTGGTCAGGAGGAAGGAAGCATCTGAGAAAGAAGCTACAGATATGTAGGTACAGTAAGATAACCTTGGCTGGCAGTGGATTGAAAGGTATCTTGTTAAATTTGTGTATTAAAAAGCAGAATAAGTCATTCTCAAGCTATAATTTTATATATGAACTAATATAAAGTGTTTAACGCCGTGTTTGAGATTAAAGTGTTAGGTTCTAATCATTTTAAAGCTACCATCATTTCCAGCGTGTTCTGTGTGCCGATAATAAACGTAGCCTTTGCTGGATGTGGTGGCACACACCAGTCCTGCCGGCGCTCAGGAGGCCGAGGTGGGAGGATGGCCTCAAGTTGGAGGCCAGTGTGAGCTGTCTGGTGAGTTTAAGGCCAGCCTCAGTTACAAAGCATGACCCTATAAAGTGCAGCTTTTAGAAGTCACAATTGTTCTGTGCTTATTTTCACAATTTTGAGGGAAATCAGTACCGTTCTAATTTTCTTTAAATTTTCTGTTGACATTTTTGATACAGCATCTCGTTTCATTCTCACTACCCGGAAGGGAGTAGTGCGTGAGCCTCTGTAGATTTGCGGGTAGTGTTTTATGATCTTCATAAACATACAGACTGTTTTTAAAAAGGAGAGCATAACTATTTTAGAATGAAACCGTTTTGAAAATGGGCAAGTGAAATTTTGCCTGTTTTCCTTCCGCCAGCTACAGTTGATTTCAGCATAGGTGCTTATTACTTGCACCTAATTAGCAACAGTGTTAAATTGCGTAATAGTAAAGTGCTGTGTAAAATTTTGTTTTCATTTAGACAGTTCTAAATATCAGCTTAATGTTTAATTTTTGCTTATTTTGCTAGCTGGCCTGTAGAAATCCCTTTCTTCATCCCAGTCAGCCATACCACACCTCCCCTCAGGCTGCCCCAGGAGGAATTCCATTTGCTCCTTGATTTTTAGCTTTTCTGAGGATGAAGACTGCAGTCTGACAAGACCCCCAGAAGTAACAGGCAAAGGAAGGGCACCCACCACCACCCTCTCTATTGAGAATTACATTATTTCTGTTGTGTTAGGTGATTTTCACAAATAGCATAACAAAGTGTTATCTACCCATCCTAATGTTGTGTAAATCTATGAACAAAATGGGAAATAGCCACAGTTGACCTGTGAGTCACCAGTCTCCTGATTTCCGCCACAGTGATTTGTGCCTATTAACGCCTTTCTTGTTTCCTGTTCTTACAGCTGCTTGGTGTTAAAGTGCTTGGAAGAACTCTACTCTCTCAATTATTTAAATTGTTATAATCTAGCGTACTTTGCCCCTAAAGTTCTTGAGGAACCGATGGAGTTAATCTGTCTGTTTTCTCCCGTTGTCTGTTTAGCTGGTGTGCTATCCCTTAACTAAAAGCGCATGACAGGGTGAGAAGCGTACTAACCTTATGTGGCTCTGTGTGGCTCCGTGTGGTGCAGTGAACTTAGGACAGGTAGCTGGGGGAGCAGAGGGCTTGAGCTCCCCATATGGAAAGGGGCAGTTTCCAGCTGATGATCTTGTTCAAGCTGTAAAGCAGCTAAAAGGCGTGATTTGCCTTTGGGGATTTTATAAGAGAAATATTTTCTCTTACAAGTGAAGAATAACTTTACCAACAGAAATTTATATTACATATAGGTGAATACCCAGAAAATAATTTCATTATGTTTTCGGAAGGTAAAACATAATCTTACTTAATCTTTAACAGACAAATCCAAGAGGTTACTCAGAGGCTTGCTAGCCAGTGTTACATTTTGGAGTTAATTTTATTAATTGCAGGCCTTGGGAATACATTGATTGCAACTTTAAGTCAGTATTTTTATTTTTGAAATGTTATATTGTCTACACCCATACCACTGTGCACAGGTCCGATCTTGTCTGAAATGTTATGTATTTTTCTGGTTATTTGAGGTATTTGAAAGAGAAATCCATAGCATCTTGATACTTTTCAACATCTTGTAGAGAGAAGAGGGAAAGCGTCTCTGAGTATTGGGTGTGTAGAAATGTACTTGTTTGCTTTAGAGTGGGTGCCACAGGCTTGAGAAAACTGAACATGGAGATGTGTAGGGAATTTAAACCTGAAAGGGACTATATTTTCAACTGCTCGTGCTTGAGCATAAGGCTAGAGTAACCAGCACCGTGTTATGTGCGCATTTGATCTTGTTCACTGTAATCCTGGTTCCTTTTCTACTCATCTGCGGTCAGACGACAGGAGTTCTCTGCAGAGAGGGTATAAAAGGTAGTTTGTGGGGAATTACTAAAAATGTGTGTCAACGTAGAAGTTGTAAGAAACAGAAATGGCTCCAAAATCAGGACTTTTCAGTGTTTTTTACTAATTTTTCAGAATTTCGTAGCTCATTGTTTTCCAAAAAAATTAAAAATAGCATATGTACACCTATATGTAAGTAAACTAGCCTTGCAAAACAAATACTTTGCTTTGAGGAACAGTCAGTATCCTCCATGTTTTTCTGTGCTAATGAGTGGCTCTGCAAAATCTTTTGGGGATGAATATAAGTAAACATGCAGGCGGGGAGGGGAGACTTGCGGTCTTGGTGAGGTGTGAATGTAGTTTATGTGAAATCTAGCCCTTCAGCAGAGTACTGTAACATCGTAGCAGATAGGACAGCCGTGAAACGTGACCACATCCTTGTTGGAGAACAGTTGGTATGAATGTGGATGGTGGGTATCACTTTTTTGATAAGTATTTTTAAAAGTTACAGTTTTTAGAAATCAAGTAGTGAAGAAAGACTTTCCACAAAACAGGAAAGATTGCTACAATGTAAGTCATTGTCCCTTCCTCTTCTCTGGCCAAGACCAGAGAATGCTAATAATACTTCAGTATTACGAATGGTGTTTTATGGAGCTTAAGAAATATGTGCGGCTGTTACTTTTTAATAACTTCATCTGTTGACTCTAAAGGAACTAAACACTTATTTACACTGCTTGCCTCTGTGTTGGTCACTATTTTTGTGACACCATTTATCAGTTGATGTTAATGACTTATTTCTTCAACCGAAAGGAGTATCTCTAGACACCTCTTTGTTGTCGTAGACACCCTTGTAAGAACCAGTTGAAGTTTGATTCATGAGTGTGTATGCTCATGTTCAATTTCTAGAATAACTTCTATTCAGGTAGGATATTTAATTGTGATAGCAGAGAATATATTTGCTTTCATTTTTTTTGCCCCACATCAATTTTTTGCATAACGCATGAAATAAGTAACAGCCAGAGCCAATGTGAACATGTGCGACTGAAGACAAAGATTTTCACTTAACAGTACCCTCACTACAAACAGTACTCTGTTATGTGTACTTTTGGCTATTTTCTGTTCTAATTCTTGAGAAGGAAATTTCAGTCCCATAAATTGGTTTCCTGACCAGACCCCTGAAGTAAGTCAGGGCGGTGTGAGCTGATGTGCATTATTGCACTGTTTCAGCGGGTGAAGAGTGAAGTGGAGGTTGAGTCACTGTGGTCTCTCTTTGCCCGCAGGCCCCTGGCTCTCCGGATTGTCCGGGGTTTGCAGCTGACCTTGAGTCCCGGCTGAGGATGGAAGGGGTGGAGCTGAAAGAGGAGTGGCAGGATGAAGACTTTCCAGTGTGAGCGGCGCTGCCCAGTGAAGACGTTGAGAGCAAAGCTGCAAAAGCTCTCTACTGAGATGTCATTTCATTCAGAAAGTGTTGTACATGATTATTTGGTGCTAGGAAATGGAAGCTGCTTTCCAGCAGTTAAGATGATTCTCTTCTCTCTCGTTCTCCAGCCGAACATGTATATCATGTATAGTTTCGTATTGGTTTTTATCATTTAAATTTCAAATTTTTGTTATACACTGTCTTTTAATACAATACTTTTAAAATTGGGGTCTGAGGCCTGGAGGTACAGCTCAGTGGGCTAAGTGCTTGCCGCTAAGCACTAAGGCCCTGAGTTCGATCCCCGGTCCCGGATAAAATTGGGGTCTGAGAGGCTTCTAGGAGAAAGGTCTTTGGTTGGTGTTCAAAAGATTTAAATTGTGTGGGAGTTTTTCTAAGAAAAGAACTTGGTTAATAAGAAAACAAGATCTTCTTTATCATCTGGCCAGCCACCTAGACAGTTTTACAGAGGGCACCTTATACGTAAATGCTGCTTTCGTGATGATGGTCAGAAGATACCCCAGTACCCATACGGTGCCTTAGCAGTTAGACTGTGAGCAGCTGGTGGAACCGCTATGTCGTACAGTACATGGTGAGAGCAGTGTAGACGGCGGAACTCAAGAGCACTGGCTGACAGCACAAAGTGAAATGAGCTTCATCACACAGTGCATTGTACAGCGCATTAAAGTCACGCGTTTGGGTCCTACTTTATAGTTTGTTCTTTTGATACATTTTATAGTTACACTAGAGTTGTACAAGGAACTTAATATCTATCTTTGTGTGTTATTTGTATTTATCACTCTGATAGTCTCATTTTTTTCTTTACAACCTAAATTTATAAGTTATTAAAGCTTAGAAAAACATTGCCTTATTCCATTGTCCACATAATTGTTCCTGTGAGTTGTATTTTCATAGACCTTTGAACTTCAGATATATAGATATCGCTCTGTATGCGCGCACGCGCGAGCGCGCACACAAGTAAAACAGCATGTCTGTGTCTTCTAGACCGTTACCAGAAGATGATAGTATCGAAGCAGATGTACTGGGTATACCTGGACCAGAGAACCAGCCTGGTAAGAACTTGTTGGTTTCATTTTTAGTGAACTCCGTGCAAACTTGTAGCATACGGTGTTTTTTTTAGTCCCAAAATAAAGCACAGCAACCCTGAGCCTTGACTCCCATCAGAGGGAGCTAAAGGATAAATTGAACCTTGAAGAAAGCATTTTTGGAGCACTTGAGAAGTTTAACTTTTCCAAAACATACCCTTGATTTCTGGGGATCTGTACAGGAAATGGGAGTGGATCGTTCCTTTTTAGTAAGATGTGACCCTAAAGTCAGCCTCTGTTATTTTTTTTTTCATTGATCTCTTGTCAGTGATACAGAGCGGCAGTAATAAAATCCAAATGTCATAGATTAACGCCTGGGGCCATGGTGGCTTTCCTCTCAGTAGCCCACCTTGTGTCTCTAGGGTGCATTTTTAATCTTGCTTTTCCTCTTCGACTCACCCCAAGCTTGCTCACCCACACCTGCCAGTTTCTCATTCACTCTTTACTTTTGCTTTTTCAAATAAACTTCGCTATCATTAAAAAAATTTTTTTTCCTGCTTTTCTCAGATGAAATGGCTAAAGTGCTTCTCTTATCACACTTGAGCGTCTGAAGCAGTGGTGGCCAGCCCGCGGCACACACGCCGCCGCAGGCACCCAGAGCCCTGTCCACTGGCACGCCAGCCAAGTTGCCCCAGCGTCGCCCCAGCAGCTGAGCATCAGACAGCCACACACGAGCTATCCACATGCTCAGGGCTAGCGGCGCGAGGCAATGACACGAGTAATTCTGGCACGTGGCCTCTAAAAAGTTTACTGTCACTGATTCTTTATAATAATTCTTTATAATAAATTTTTTCTTTCCTAATTCTAGACTCACCAGAAGTTAATGGTAATAAAGTGAGAAAGAAATTAATGGCTCCAGACATCAGCCTGACCCTGGACCCTAGCGATGGCTCGGTGCTGTCCGATGACTGGGATGAGAGTGGAGAGATCGACCTAGACGGCTTGGACGCCTCGTCAGAGAACAGCAACGAGTTTGAGTGGGAAGGTACCTGGCGCTTTTTACCTGACCTCTTCACAAACGTTCGTCTTGGTTCATGCACATGCGTGGCATTCTTTTGAGGCAAATGAGGACATTGGTAAACTTTAAAACTTGTTCATGAAGCCTACTAAAGTCAGTATTAATATTTTAAGGGATTTTGTTTAAAATGTTATTCTTTGAAAGTTCATAGATTTATGTTACTAAGGTACAAAATTCAGCGAACACTTGAGTAGTATGTGCTTTTCCAAAGTTTTTCTGCATTTTTTTTTTAATTGACCATTGGAGCAAAGCTGTTTTCCATAAGTTCCTTAAAAAACATTGGCTGGTAATTATGACATGGTCTGTTCCAGTTGAAGTAAGTGGAAAGCTTTTCAGCAGACATAACAGAGAACGTGCTAGGGGCTGGGGATATAGCTCAGTGGAATAAGTGCTTGCCTGGCAAGCACAAGGTCCTGAGTTTGATCCCTAGTACCGCAAAAAAAAAAAAAATCTGTAAACAGAGAACGTGCTAAAAGTAGTTGAGGATTTGCAGAGAGGGTGTCCCAAGAGAGGCTTGGGGATGGTTTCTCAGTGGGCTCGTCATGTGAGTGCTTTGCGCGGTGACCAGCTTCAGTCAGTGTGTATGCTTAGCCTCCGGACCTTTATCACTTCATTTGGAGTTCAGAGGAACTGGCATGTATTTGGCTTTGCACGCTTTCTTGAATTACATCATTGCTGTCTATGATATCATTATATAGTTGTTAATAATTTGTATGTACCATCTTTAAAATGATCTTCACTCCAAAAGCATGTTTAGCCTTAGGTGTTTTATCTGCAGTAAAGCGTGGTATGCTGTATCTTTTTTTGTTCCTTTTTCCTTCCCTGTTTTTGCTGATTCAGTAAGCAGTCCAGTAATAAGCAATATTTTATAAAGATACTGAAATAGTTTTTTCTGCCTATGTGTTTTGTCTCTCTCTTTAATGCTGCTGTAGTCATTTCCCGGAAGGATATTTTCCGTTAACAGCTTTGTCTTGGAAACAACTAACATGCAGTAGGTTCCCCTCCCCCATCTTTTGGTAAGGACTGTGATACTAAAATTTTGAAAATCGTTACTTCCTTAAAAATCAACTAAAATACAATCTTGAAACATAAATTATACCTAATCATTGGTTCTTATTCTTTGGCTAATATTAATTTAAACAGACTTTTGCATGTATTCTTCAGAATATATATACACTTCTGCGCTATAAAACTGATCACATACAAATGAGCACTGAGTCGTTAACCACTTTCTATCTGGTATTTCAGTGTTGGGAATTTATGTTCTCAGAACAGTTGGCTCTCAGTTACCTGGAGCAACCTGTAGGAGTAAATACCATGGACAATGTTGTCATAAGTACAGTTTTGAAAGCCATTGTAGGACTATTGTAAGATTTCAGTGGCTTTACAAATTAACTTGTCTGAACTTTTGGAAATTAATTACAGTGGATTAGGGAGTAGGTACTTTGTTGAATTGGGCAATAAAGGAAGTTTCTACAAACTGATTTCCAGAAACAACAAATGGCCTTATACTAAGACCAAGCCTTTTCCTTTATTAGGAAAGAGATACTTCAGATTCCACAAATGATATAATGGGAACTGAGTAGCCAGGCACGCTGGCATGTACCTGTAGTCTCCGCTACTTGGAGTCACTTGAGCCCAGCAGTTCGAGGCCGGCCTGGGCAACATAGTGCAACCCTGCTTCAAAGAAGAAAAAAGAAAAAAGAAAAAGCTGTATAATCTAGATAGTAAAGTGGTTAACACATAATTTTACTTTTCTTGTATCAGTTACAATTTGTGATTCAAACCCTGTTCATGTTGACAGATGATCTTCCGAAACCCAAAACTACTGAAGTCATCAGGAAAGGCTCCATCACGGAGTACACCACGGCGGAGGACAAGGAGGACGGGCGGCGCTGGCGCATGTTCAGGATCGGAGAGCAGGACCACCGGGTGGACATGAAGGCCATCGAGCCCTACAAAAAGGTCATCAGCCACGGAGGTGAGACCGACTGGAGGCTGTTCAGATTTCTTTAATGCACCATTGAAAACCTAGATACTCTCAGAAAACATCCCTACAGATGTTAACGTAATTTTGAAAGAATAATAAACATGTCGTTTTAAGGACATAAATTTGAGGTAAAAGAATAAAACCTAAATTTAAAATTAATATACACATGTAGCACATTCAGAGAGTGTAAATGAGTGCAGAGAAGAGTGTCTCTTCCTAGGCCTGTGACCATAAACCGAGAGATACTTTCTCCCCTTGGCATGCATTTATAGTTACACAGTGAAATACTCTGATCTCAAATATGAAGTTCAGTGGATTTTGACGAATCCCTATATAACCATAGGTACTCATAGTCACAACCTATGCTCCTAAGTATGTGGAACATTTTCATGGTTCCAGAAATTTTCCTGCTATCTCTATCCAGCGAAATACACCGCAATACCCACTGTTTCATGTGTGTCCTGATGGTTAGTTTTACCTGTTAGAATTTCATTTAACCAGGATCACATACCATATATTCACTCTTACGGACGGCTTTTTGTTCAGCGTATTTTTAGAATACATGCATATTGTTGCATTTATTCGCAGTTTATTCCTTTTTATTGATGAATAGTATTCTATTACATTTGCATATCTACTGATGGGCGTATGAATTATTTCCAGTTTCGACTATCATAATAAAGCTTCTATGAACATTCCTACACAAATCTTTTCTTGAATATTAGCGATACCTGGACTTTTAAAATTGTAACACTTAATTTACCTTAAAACTGAACAAATAAATCATTGAGCTTTAGTAAAAAACTATTTCCACATTTTTATGGAGCACCCACTTTGCAGATTTGTGGGATACAAAAAAATAACAAAGTTTAGTTGCAAGTCAAGTGGGAAAGCCATGAAAGTGCAAGTACTAAGTCCCATTAATCCAACTGTCCGATATGCAGACGTTTACCAGGCACCCTATAAATAGTGCCAGAATGTTATCCAGTAAATACGCCGCAGTAACCGCTGCCCCACAGTGTTGGTGGTAGTCAGAATATAACTTGCCTTGCAGGGTACACATTTCTTTAAACCCTCCGCTGTGCCGCTGGACAGATGAACACAGCCGTCAAGAAGATTGATTTTTCTTCTCGTTTTCACTTAATTTACTTTCTGCCAACTGCCTTTTCTTGCTTCTACAGTCTTCATTCATCTAAAAGCAGTCACTTGAATATTTGCAGTTACATTCTTCTACCTAAGGTGATCTCACTCAGATGAAGAAAACAGGTTAATTTGGATCCAGAAGTCCAGAGCCGTACATTAACTTAGCTAGTTCACAGAAACGCACTTGTGAGATCTGCCTTGTGCTTTAAGCCTAATCGTCCTTCTGAAGTAGCACTTTATTTTTCTTAGTGGAAAATAACGAGGGCATCTTACCCTATTGGATTATCACATTTAGTATGTTGTGTGACTGAGGAATTAAGAAAGTGGAGATGCTAGTGTTTTGAAATATTCCGATCTTTTCATGCTTGTAAATAATAGAAGTGACTTCATGAAATGCACACGTTAGTGTGTATAGTTACTCGGAGATGTGATCTTGATTTTAATATTCTAAATTCTATAAAATATTAGGCATTGTTGAATATAAAACTATCTTTTTAAAAAGTACCCATTTTAACCGTAAATTGCATAACAGTGTTTTATTTTAGATACTGTGTTGTTCCTGCTTGGATTACATCCCCGTATTTGTCGAGGTGCTAAAACACGGCCCACTTTTCTACCTACACAAATTTCAGTTTTCTGTCAGCCTTGCACATGCCCTCAAGAGTATCCTCCCAGTGAAATCGTGCTAGTGATTTGATCTTTGACTGCTTTTTCAGGATATTACGGGGATGGATTAAATGCCATTGTTGTGTTCGCCGTCTGTTTTATGCCTGAGAGTGGTCAACCTAACTACAGATATCTGATGGACAATCTCTTTAAGTAAGTATATCTTAGCAAAAATGTTTGGGCAGAATTCTGAGGTAATTCTGAATAGCTCCGCTTTAAGGAAGTGAAAGCTAGCCAATGTAAAATCATAAATAATGTCAGTTCTGTATCTTGTTCCTCCGCATCATGAAACTGTAGTTCTCCAATTCAACAGAAAAATCAGTAATTTAAAACCAGAAAATTTATCTCATGTTGTCTGTTTCAATTTCATTATTTTACATTTGCAGACATTTAAGTATAAAGAAGTAACTTTTATCTCAAAATCAAGTGGCCAAGTTACATTTTCCCCTAGAAGCTCAGTGTAATGAAGTGACATGGTTCTTCTATTTCCACAGATACATTCTGTTTCTGAGGTTACTGCAGTTTTAAAGTGCTTATTGTGGAAAATTTTAACTTACACAAAAGTAAAAAGAAATATGTCAGATAATCCATCCGTCACCTACTTCAGCAGTTACCAGCTTATACTTCATTCACACTTCAGTCCCTGCCGTATAATTCTGGGACAAATCCCAGACATCGTGTCATTTAACCTGTAAATATTTCAGTATGTATCTCAAAGAGATAACTCTTAAATAATTATAATGCTAGCTCATGCAGCTTTAAATTTTTAATAACATTTGTTCTCATTGTGGAGAATTGAGAAGGGAATCATGTAATTTGGAAAGTCCAGTTCAGTTCTACACACAGTGAGATACAAGGCTTAAACTTAATTTGTTTTTACAGGTATGTTATTGGCACTTTGGAGCTGTTAGTAGCAGAAAACTACATGATAGTTTATTTAAATGGTGCAACAACTAGAAGAAAAATGCCTAGTCTGGGATGGCTCAGGAAATGCTATCAACAAATTGATAGAAGGTAATGTAGAAACTAAACAGAATGATTTTTACAGTGTCTTTTTAGATTAAATTTTCTTCTGTCTCGTAAAGATGCCATCTCCACTTCCTAATTTCATTTCTTAATCTGTGAGTTTCTATTCTCTAAAGGCAATATTTTAGAGTGTTAGGAATAAAATTAATTTTGAGTGGTCTTACAAAGACCATTCTTCAAAGCAAACTTACAGCTCGTTCTTTATTTTTCTCATTTATACCATTTGAAACATTTCTGCAAGTTATGTCTTAGGAAAAGAATGGGGAACACAGTGCCTTTCCTGTTGTTTTTTAGTTTTGCCTAATTTGTCATGCTTAGCATATTTTATCTTTCTTAAATATACTAGTTTAGCTATAATTTCCCTCAGCACAAACCTTCGACATACATTCTCATAGGAGTTAGGGATCTACGCTAACAGAAGGAACTTTAATCTTCCAGTTGATTTGATGTTGCCGTGGCTAATTCAAAATAGTTTCGTCAACTCGGGCCTATTAATAGATTCTGCTCCATGTCTGTGTTGAGCATTAGCTAGCTCCTGTGACTGGGGGAAGATAGGAGTGTGAGTGGGCGGCCATGTGTAGATCCATAATGGCCATTTTACTTAGGTGTGAAATATGCGTGATAAATAGCCGTTTTTATTTGGTTATTTTAAAGTTTCGTTTTTTTGAGACAGGGTCTTTGTAGTTTAGGCTAACCTTGAACTCACTATGTAGCCCAGGCTGGCTTCAAACTCGTGGTGATCCTCCTGGCTCAGCGTCCAGAGTGCTAGGATTAGAAGGCATGTGCCACCACACACCACCCCCAACTAAAATTCCTGAGAAAGGTGTTAAATCTGACTCATCTTGTTTGTTTGCTCATCTCTGCGCCTTCCTCTCTACCTGCTCAGTTTCTTTCATGATGTTAAAGAAATTAGCACCAACTTCTCCCTAGTCTTTTTTTTTTTTTGAGACAGGCTCATTGCAGTTCATGCTGTCCTTGAACTCACCTTATAACCCAGCCTAGCCTCAAACTCACAACAATCCTCCAGCCTCAGCATCCTGAGTGCTGGGATTACAGGCGTGCGCCACCATGCCTTGCTGTCCTAGCCTTAAAAAGCGAAAATAGTTTACTTTTACAATCTGTGTTAACCCTTCCTGGACTGCCAGAGTCCCGAAGTTGGTGAGCATGTGCTGGGGTACATTTGATAAGGTTGGCTATAGTACAGGTGTGAATTTCGCCAGAGCAAGTACAGCTGATTTTAGAGGAGTCGGAGTCGCTGTCAGAGCTCAGGAGCGCATTTCCTTGTCTCAGGAGAACCGTGTCTAAATAAGAACTTCTGGTCACATTGTTCAGTTATTTTGTATAAACCTGCACGTAACTTTTTATCTCTTAATTTCTAGCGTTAGGATTTGTAGAAATTTATAAATTTTCTTTAACTCTAGGTTACGGAAAAACCTGAAATCTCTAATCATTGTACATCCCTCTTGGTTTATCAGAACACTTCTGGCTGTTACAAGACCATTTATTAGGTAATTCCCTAAAAGCCTTTGACTTAGTAAAAATGTTTTTCCCTTGCATAAATTTTTTAGTATTATGAGTCAGAAACACTGATGCAGTTGTCTTTATTTCCTCCATAGCTCAAAATTCAGCCAAAAAATTAGATACGTCTTTAATTTGGCAGAACTAGCGGAACTTGTTCCAATGGAATATGTTGGCATACCAGAGTGCATCAAACAGTATGTTTCGTTTTATTTCTCTAATTATAGTATGTTAACCTTTTATATTTTGATGTGCAAGAGGTAACAGTTTTCAGTATTCATTTTCTCTCCTACTTCATTTAGTATTTACAACACCTTTCAAAGAGCAGAAGAAGCCTCTATCCCACATCTCCCTTATAAGTTCCTATTTTCTTGAGACTATTATTTTCTTCAGATTATCAGTTGAAGAACTGAGAAATGATTTTTGGTTATATGATTTCATTTCATACATTTGAAGACTAGTGATTATAGTCTTAATTGATTTTCTGATTGACCAGTACTAAAGAACATTCTTAACTTAAACATGTTACTCTCCCAATTTGAGTAGATTTCTCGTGGCGTTGAAAAATGATGTTGCCAGGGCCAGGCATGGTGGTACATGCCTGAAATCCCAGCACTTGGGAGGCTGAGGCAGGAGGATTGCCATGAGTTCAAGGCCAGCCTGGACTACATAGTAACAGGCCTGAACTATATAGCAAGACCCTGTCTCAATAACTAAAAAAGGTTGCCCAGAGAAATAAACTTTTGTTTAAATCAGCACAACCCTACTATTCCATTGACTGGAATTTGTTCTCTTTACCAAATTCACTTTCGTCTAACTTCTTAAAAGACTTGTTATAAGGCTATTAACATAATTATCTGAGCCTCACATTGCTGTTAGTAGGAAAGTTTGTCACGTAACCCAAGGCTTTAGACTGTCCATTGTGTCCACACTAGATTGATTAGGTCAGTTTTTACTTTCCACATAGTATATTTTTGGTTCTACATATAGATTGTTTATTTTTAGTGCCTTTTTTTTAGTTTTTGTTTATCTCATGTGTATTTACTGAATAACTCTTCCCTACCAAGGTATGAAGAAGAAAAGTTTAAAAAGAAACAAAAAAGGTATATGCACACCTTGACTGGGTTGCATCTAGACTAGTCCATCCGCATCGCACAGACTAACTCTTCCTTCGGGCTGGTTAGCGTGCAGACAAAGATGAGAGCACATGCAAATATAAGCAGACCCCAGCGTCCAAGCGCTGGGCGACCCAAGCTCCTGGTGCTGAACGTGCACAAGAGTCGCCCAGTTGTAGTACTGTGTATGGCGTCATTAGGAAGTAAGCTGCCCTCTTTCCTTCTGTGCATGTGGACACTGATGGTGAAACCAGAGACGTTCCGAAGAGTATTTTTTGAAAAACCAAATGCATTTAAGGCTGTTTCACCATTTTCTTTAACTCCCAACATTGTGCTTTTGAAATGTGTGTGCAGCCATTTGCTAAGAAATCTGTTTCCATCCCTGGGGTTGATGGTTATATTTGCAGTGCACATATTCTTTGGCTAACCAACATTGATTTTCTTGTATGCTTAAATTAGCCTGTTAACCAAGCAGATTCTACATGTGATAAAATACCTAACAGTTCGGTGTACCATTGAACATGTAAGCACTCTGCTTTCCATTTTAAGTGTAATCTTGACCTCCGCTTTGAGCGTAACTATCTACTTACATCTTGATCATAGAAGTTGAAAAGCAAGGGTGTGTGATAGTTACCATTTTCTGTAGTAACTTAGTAAAGTAGGATTTAGATCTAATTTGTTAATAGATATTTAAAATATTGACAAATTATCAAAACATAGTTTAATGCAATGTTTCTTAAGAATTAAGTTGAGAGATTCCTGTGTATTGTTTTGACCATCTAAGGTCAACTGGAACATCTTAATGTTGCCACATACCATTTCTGTTGGCAAGCAAGAATTCAGTTGAGCACATGCCAGAATCATAGCTTTTCACTCATTTCTGTGTGACACTTTATAATTTAACCAATACTAACAAAGGTGACAGTCTTTTTAGGTCATACAGATGTCTCACTCCTTTCTGGGCATAGCTGTGCATTTGCCAGACAAGCCTCTGAAATCTAAAATATAATCTGGAATTACTGCTGTTTTAAAGCCAGCTACTTCTTGCATTTCAAAATGAGTTGCTTTTGTTGATAGAAACCTGCTGTACGTCTTCTCTTTTTTAAAGTTCTTAGTATTCAACCCACTGTCAAAAATACTTAGGCATCAGGAAAAAGTACAACTTGTATTTTTTATTTAAATGCACTTATTTGAAACTTGTTACTATTATTGTATCTTGATTTTTGTTTTTTACTTTTGTGTTTAACTGTAACTAGGATATTGCATGTATCCTTCTGATTCTTAAGTTTTTATACAGTTGCTTGAGAAACTCTTGAGAAATGAACCTTGAAAAATGAAGTCCTTGTCAGTCTGAGAATGACAAAATTTAATTTTTAAATTAAATGTAAATACAGAAACATGTTTCTAAAGCCAAAATTTGGAGCATGTAAGTGTGCGAGCTTTTTGAAGGTGACGTCTCCGTGAGGCATACACCCGTTCAGGACAGGACGTGATGGGTGTTGACATAGAAATGTTGCTGGTGTTTCAAACAGCTCAGTGTAAGTGTGGCTGGGTAAATGGCAATTTAAATAGTCAACAGAATTTAAAAATAATTGTGGTATCAGTACATAAGGGTATTTTAGATGTGAAAAAATTAAACATTTATTGCATGCCTTATCAGGAAATATGTACCTTTCAAACATTTGATACCAGTATAAAGAACGTTTTAAAATGTTGTTAACCTGGCTTTACAACAGGCCAAGGCTTTTACTTTTGATTCACTAATATTTACGTGATCAAGTGATCGTAGTAATGGGTATTGATCACCATAGTAATGAAAAGGAATGTGAAAAGTGCTTTCGTCCATCGTACCAGGACGGTTTTGTGGTTTTGTTTTTGTTTTATTTTTGCAATACTAAATATTGAACCCAGGCCCTTTGTGCTGAGCTGTATCCCCATCCCTTTTTATTTCTTAGCTTGCAGTAAATTCTCAGTAAGTTTTCCAGGCAGGGCACAAATTTGCAATTTTTCTATCTCAGCCTCCCAGAGTGCTGGGATGACAAACATGCACCCCAATGCCTGACCATCCCAGATTGTTTTAAACTTTCCCGCACATGGGTTATTCACACCACTACAGATATATTACTAGACAGTTGAATGTTATCTTTGAAGCATTGTCTATAATTATTGTGTGGTAATTATCCAATTCTTATAATCCTCACATTGATAGGCCCTCTCTCCAGTCCACCACCAATCCAGTGAGATTTTTAATGCATATTTAGATATTTCTGAACATTAAATTCTCATGGTTTCTTACTACCACAATTAATGAAAGATGTTCACAAAGGGTACCGACACATTTTTGGAGAATAACTAGATTCCTATAAATATGCATTTCTGGGGCTGGGGATATAGCTCAGTGGAATAAGCGCCTACCTAGCAAGCGCAGGGTCCTGAGTTCGATCCCCAGTACCGCAAAAAAAAAAAAAATATGCATTTCTGTTACTGGATTTTAAAAAATACTAATTGACCAATTGGTGGCTTTAATGACACTTCGATATTTTATTTAACAAAATCATTTTTGAGGGACTTGTTTTCCTTTTGCCAGTCTCTTAGCACTTGGATCCCCACTGCAGCCAAGCTTTATGTCATGAACTTCTAAGAAAGTTTATCTGTGTTTGTGCATAACTTACAGTCTTTAAAGAAACAACAGTCACATTTCTTGCCAGCGTCCTCCTGCCTTAAAATTCTGTTAGCTCTTTCAGCTGGGAAAAATAATATTTGGTAATCTTTTACTGTGTCTGCTTCTTTGCAACGCTTTGTTTTTTAACAGAATCATGTTCTATGCTGACAGTAGTCACTGTTTTTAGGAAGACAGTTGTTGAGTTGCTGGTATCTTACTATCTATATTTTTCATTAAACAGAGTTGATCAGGAGCTTAATGGAAAACAAGATGAACCAAAAAGTGAACAGTAAGTTAGGCCTCGAGGTCAAACAAGACTGAAGGAGGTGGCCGTGGTGAAGCTGTGCTTGTTTCGCATTCGTGATGCATTTCTTGGCTTGTATTTTTGTATAATCTGTTACAAAATCAGTTTGACTTTTTAATGGACTTTTGTACAAGGGACTGTTCACTGCTGTTTTGGTTTTTAAATCTCTTGAATTTAGCTCTCAGTGGCTACTTATATTGTACTCACTTTATATTTTCTATTGCTAAATAGCAGAGAACTACACTTTATATAAAACAGTTTTTGCGTTTGTTGAATAATGCATCTTCAGTAAAATATTTATATGCATAAATGGCAAAGGAAAGAAATAATATATATTTTTATGTTTTTAAACAATATTTTTTAATGTATACCTATCTTGTGGAAGAATATGCAGGTAAATAAGACCATGATTTTGTAAAGTACATGTTAGAATTTTTGTTTTTCTACATGGTTGAATGCATTTCCTGGGTAACTTAGAAAATTAAGTTGCTCTAAGGCAAGAGACAGTTAAACTGATTCTCATGAATATCCAAAGATACTAAATAGATCAGTACCATCCCAAGCTCACTTGACATATCTAGTTCTTTAATGCAAAAGTGCAAATACAAGTGTACTGCACACTTACTCCTTTTCAAAAACAATTCAAAAAGCCATTTATCAGAACTAAAGAACTTAAGAGACTAGAAATTAGGGTCTGTATATATGTATATTTGGGATATTTTCTCTTCTGGCCCAGAGTCAGAGCTGTTACAAAATCTTGGATCTGTTCACTAACGTGAAGCAACCCGTGTGTTCAGAGTATCACCCCCCCCCAACTGTGTGAGTGCCATGTAGTGTTGCAGAGAATGTGGCAAGTTCTCACTGTCACACTTTTTCCGTAGGACACAGGGGCTGCTTTTAAAATTACTCACTGTGGGCACTTTACCAGAATACTTCATTTCAGTTATCTGAACTCAGTGGTAGTTTGGCCGAGTAAGATATGGTATGTTTTCAAGTTTGTATTGAATCATGTTTGATGACTCTGTAAATTGGATCAATTTTGTAAGTCTGAGAGCATCATTTTCTTGTGCTATTGGGGTATCATGTTTGATCAAGTATTTAAGCTCCTTGTTTCATTGGGTAATCACCTTTACACTGAAATAAACTGTGTTTGTGCTGCCAAGCAGAGCTTACGTACCCACACAATTCTTACCCGACAGCTGATTGGTCCACTATTACAGGATAGCATAAATATATTTAGTAATCTATTTAGTACTACCATCTGTATTTGAAGGTCATGCTGTCCAGCCACCCGTAAGTTACTGTAGGAGAGTAGCAGAATTAAAATGGCTGCGAGCTCAGCTTTCAAGATTCATTCTGCCCTGTACTGAACGGATACATGGTTTACACTACCGTCATTTTTAGTATAAAGTTTCTGTTACAAAAGGGAAGTTTTCTTCTACTTCTTGTCCCCTTCGGCCATACATTAGTATGCCAGCACAGTCTAGAACCAGGAGGTCCTGGAGGAGTCACTGGATGAGATGCTCTTCAGCAGCCTCAACTTGGGTCCAGCAATTCTAGGCAGATCCCGGACTGATGACGTTACAGCAAATTAAGCCAAAACCACCATCTTAGAAACATTTGGCGTTGCAGAAGAAAACGGAAAATAACTACGCAGGCATGCTTTCTGAACTTCCCAGTGAGAGTGAGGCATGTGGGTCATGCCCTGATGGGACACGCTACTTGTAAAACATTGTGGGTGGTCTTGTCTGAATGTCTTTATGGTTTTAAAACAAGTGGAACTTTCTAATTCGTGGTTTGCTACCAAACTAAATCCTTAGCTCCTGAATTTGAAAAATGTAAAGAGTAATTGAAACTTTTTTTATTGTGTTTTTTAACTTTTGGAGTCATTATTCCTAACCGTAGAACTTTTTGGGAAAGTGATTTTTTTCTAAATTTTTAAAAATCGAGGTAGCCTGATTCTGTCAAAACATTTAAATGCAGATGGAGCAGTGGTAACACTTGAGTTACAGTGAAAGGGATAGGCTCCAACTGACTACCGTAAAAGGGTGCTGCTGCAGTAGGGATATACCCACAGCAGATGTTTCATATGTAAGCTGATAATCAGTAGAAGGAAGAATTTAAGTTTATTTGTAATTTGTAACTATGTAACATTTTCCCTTACTCTATTTTGATGTCCATTACTGGTGGAGGTAAAAGCACATACAATTTTATTACATTCTGCTGGGGTCATGGATCTAAGTTAAATGGTTTAATTTGCTCTTTCTGTCACCAACCGTGAGTGCCCCTTTTTAGTCAAAAATTTCTCCTATGAGGTATGAAATAATTTGATTGTGTTCTGCTTGATCATATTCTCAAACAGGCTCCAAGGAAATCCGTGACACTGAGCCCACCTTTAAGCGTAGTCGTCGTTAATTCCAGTAGGCTGGAGAGGACATGAGGACAGGCGTCTGAGTAGCAGCTGCAAGGAGAGAGAAGCCCTCCCCAGGGGCTGGCGCCTTAGCTCTTGCTAAGCTGCTGCTGCTTCCCCAGGGGGCGCTGCACAGGCAGCTAGTGTGGTACCTTTCCTAGTGTCCAGCAAGACACCACAGGCTACACACAGTGTTTGAATAAGGAGACCATGGACTGAAAGAGGAAAGACTGGTGACACCCGTGGTGAGAATGTGTGTTTCTCTCTGCTTTCTGTGTCTCTTGGTACAGAAGCGAGTTTGAATAGACTGGGTTAAAAACGTAGTGCTCACGTTCATGTCAGGACCGCTGTTTCCTGTCTCTCAGTTGGGAAACCGCTGTCATAACAGAGTCTTGGGCGGGTAGCGCAGCTCCGTAGTAGAGCCCTCGTACTGCACATGCGAGGACCTGGGGTTCAGCCCCAGGAGGGCAAGCGGAGAGGGGAAAGGAGACCAATAGCTCGAACAGACATCGCTGCGTAGTGGCTGCACTGAGGACAGTGCTCAGACCTGCTGAGTGACCGCTAAACCGCCATAGCTACAGTTTCGCCTACCACCATTGCACACCTCAGAGGCCTACTTCGTGATAGGCTTGCCGTCGGCTGTGTGAGTGCGTGCTCAGGGAATTCAGAAAGGTGATTTAAAGCAGAAGTGGCTGTTCAGATTTCTTCCGCTGACAGATCAGTTAGTGTATATCCAGCAGAACGTGTCAGTTTCTTGATGCGTGTGAGGCTGTATAGATGAGGTGGTGGTAGCTTCAAGCTTTTTCCTGTGTTGTAATGAGAACGTTGCTAACTTTGCTGAGGTAGAGATGGGCAGACAACAGAGATGACTACATCTTCTTTTTTCTGTGTCTGGCTTTTCCCCCCATTCTATATGGATATTTTAGAAGTGGGTCACAAATTTCAGAGGGACGGAGGAAGGAAAAGGAAGTAACGTACGTTAGGCCTGCTTTGCTGCTGGAGAGTGGGCCTGGCCGCAGGGAATGGGCTTCGTGGTGTTTGGGCTGCGCGGAGGGCGGGTCAGGACTGAGGCGGCTGGAAGGCTCTCGGAGGCTGTGGGGTTTTACCTGTCCCGGTGCTGAGCCCCCTCCGAAATGCGGTGTGAATTCAGAGTCCTCACCAGCGAGGCCCAGCAGTTCCTTTCCTTGAAAGTTCTAAACGACAAGTTAAAATAAAGTAGAACAATAGGGAGCAGGGCTAAAATTTGAATAGAGTAGTTCGTCGTTTTGCCAACTAAAAATGCTGTGGAAGATCCTAGGCAGCGCTTCACAGGTCAAGCACCAGGTGAAAACCAAGTTTGCTTTCAAGTTAGTAGAGACTGGTACTAAGATGTTTGCTTCACGGAGCTGTTGGGTCTTATCTTACGTGACATCTTACATTCAGGAAGAGGTTATCTTTGCTTTTGAAGTTTTTTCACATTCAGTTTGACACAGGAACTTTAATGTCCCTTTTTAACAGTTGCTTGCTAGTTTATTTACATAAGCCTGCCTAGTAAATATTGGTGGTGTTCAGGGCCACTGATTTGCACAACCCTTGTGACACAATTCACATAAAACACAAGTCAGAGTGTCAGTGCATTTGATACATATTTCAGAAATATGTTCATTACAAATTCACATGCTGTCATTTGAAAAAAGTTACTGTGACCTTTTTATAGTGTTAGATTGCTGTTGACCAGTACTGTCGTTTCGGTGTGAGAAGTTAAACTTCGATGTCTGTGTGCAACATGCTGATGAAGTCCCTGTAAGAAGTATTAGTATTGGTCATGATTTATAATGTAGATGTAATATTTTCTTTTCCTTTGACCGTTTAGGAATACAGTAACGTGTCCTTTTTGTTGCACATAGTTTTCCAAAGTTAATAAATTTAAATTAATTGGAAAGTTGGTATTTGCCTCATTTTATCACATTTCTTACTATGCTACAAGAGTTTTACACTGAATTATCTAATAAGCTTTTCAACTGATTTCAGACCTTAACTGTTCTTCATACTCTGGGTGCTTCCTGTTTGGAGAGGAGTGGACAGTTCTAAATTGGTTTTTAACATTGTTTAAACTGTAATCAAATTTATTTCATAGTGTAGAATTATTTTTTAGTAGGGGACCCAAGGGTGAGCGTATAAGAAAATAAAGACATGGCATAAATGAGGACCTGTTCAGAATCTAGATCCGCAGGGCTTCAGGTGGTGGCTCGGACCCCCTAATCGCTGTTCGGCTGCTCCAGGGCTAACTGCTGTGCACATCGCTGCTGCGTTTAATCCAGTTAGGGGCCTGGTGCACAGAAGGACCGATGTATGTGGCTTGCATAGAAGGCACAAATTTTAAACACAAACTCTGCCAGGTGCAACTTAGGGAATCACAAGCTAAACGCCTGTAGGATAAATCAACGGCAGCCCTACTTTGGGGTAGAATTTCCTCTACAATAATTTCAGAATTCTTCAGTTTAATATTGCAAGGTTGTCTGCAGTAGAACCCAAGCATAAGATGTGAATCCACATCATTCCTCAGACTGCAGCTAACAGTGTAGAAGATTAATCTGTAAAAATTAACAATTCTCAGGAAGGATAGCCGTCACCCTCTCCGCCCCGGGGTTTGAAACTCCGGCGCCCCGCCCTCAATCTGTGGCGCGCGGGGGCGGGGCTTTCGGCTGCGGGTCACTTCCTGGTTCTTCAAGCACTTCCGGGTCGCGGTCGCAGCGCTGCGGTTTTCGCGGCGGTTGAGGAAGTGGTCGGCTGGGCGGCGCCTGCTGCGGGCCCTTGGCCGCGCGGCTGCTGCGTTCCGCGGGCGAAGCGCCTCCCGCAGGGCCGGGTGAGCGGGGCCGGGCGGGCGGGCGGGCTCGGCGCTGACGGAGAGACCCTCGGCGGGCCGGGCGGGAACGCGTCTCCAGAGCAGGGCAGCCCCAGCCGTGCTTCGCGCGAGCTCCCACAAAGGGCGGTGGTGAGCGGGCGTTCGGCCCCCAGGGGACCGCGCGCCGCGGCCCCGCGCCCTCCGCGTCTCTGACCTCACAGTCGGGAGGGAGCTGGGTTTGCCAGGGCCACAGCGGTGTGGGCGCCGCGCGTCCTCCAGGTCCTGGCGCGGGTGTGAGCCGGGCCGCGCGGAGCCCGAGCCCCGCCGCGCGCGCCCGCAGCTGTCAAGCAGGGCGCCCCGACGCCCTCCCCCGCCCGCCCGCGCGCCCCCGCCCCCACCCCACGCGGAGCTCAGGTTGTCTCTGACTCCCAGCACGTCCCAGGTACTGTTCCATACGCCCGCTTTACTGTAGCCAGCAAAACACGAACGTCGCGAGGTGTGCGTTGTTGCAGAAGGCGGAAGTTAAGCGTGAAGTAGGTACCCTGTAGGGTGCGAGACGGTAGCGGCGCGGTCGGAAGGTGCGGGCGACGCAGGGGACGCGCGGAGGCTGCAGAGCGGATGCGGGAACCGGTGCTTTAGCCGTGGTGGGTCTGTTCGGCCTGACCGGGTCGGTGCTGTTTGCGCAAAGACGGAGAGCTCTAAGGGAATTAACGAAGTGTAGTGTGGGAAGGCGCGTTCCAGGCGGAAAGGAGAGTCGATGGGGGTCTCGGGAGCACGCCTGCCGCGCCCCAGGCTGCGCAGAGCGGGGGCCAGGACGAGCTCCGCGCCCGCGTGTGAGGCGAGACTCGTCTGCGGCGACACTAACTCAAAGCCACCCGAACGAACGTTACCACGAAGACGCGGGCGGAGACAGCGACACTCAAACACTGTGCCTTCCGACGCTAAAGAGTTCGGGGAAGGGGATCAACTGACAGCATCGTGAAGGGTGACCCGGCCTCAGAGGGAAGGGCCCAGAAACGAAGCGAAGATCCTGTCCCGAAGAGATTAATGAGCCTTGTCAAGTGCTCTGGCGCGGGGGTGGGGGGGGGGGAGATTGAGGATTAGGTCAGCAGTGCCACGGATGATCTCCACCAGCTGTTTCCTTACAGTGCTAAAGGCAGAAGCCCACTCGGTATGAGTAGGAAAAGAAAAGCTAAGGAATGGAAGTCAGCGACTGCAGACAGCTCCGGGCACTGGCTGTGAAAGGACAGTAACGGAGTGCAGCTCGCAGGGGACGTGAGTTAGGTTCTTCACTCTAGAATGGGAGAAGTAACCATTGGTTTGTTTGCTGATGAAAATGAACGTGGAGAAGGAACATTTGGTGGTGAGAAGAGAGGAAACAACTGTTGAAACGGTACCCTCGTTGCTGGGCATGGAGGATAGAGAGTTTGACGCCAGCCTGGGCTACATAGGGAGATCGTCTCAAAAAAGAGAAGAAAAGCATGGTGGCACACACTTAACAATCTTAGCCTCTGGGAGGCTGAGACAAGAGGATCACAGGTTTGAGCCCAGCTTGAACAAGTTAGTGAGACCCTATCTCAAAATGGAAAAGGGTTGGGGCTGTAACTCAGTGCAAAGGCTTCCGGATTCAGTTCCCGATATCTGGGCTGGCCGAGGGATATACCTCAGTGGAACAGCGCCAACCTGGCAAACACAGGGTCCTGAGTTCGATTCCCGCTGCCCCAAATACCCCAGCCATTACCTGGGGTGGGGTTGGGATGCACTGTCCTCAAGGGTACTGAAGGCATAGGACAACCAAGGTAGGAGGAATGGATTTAGATGAAGGTATGTGCAACCAAAATCATGGAAAGAATTAAGTTTGTGAAGGAAAGTACTGCTGTAGTTCGACAGTAGTGCAAGAGCAGACGGAGGCAGAGTAAGGGTGCAAACTCGGCATTGGGAGGTGGTTAGATGCAGTGGGTCGTGAGGGTCTGAAAGTTTCTGCTGCTCTAATTTCCACAGTAAAGTAAAAAACTGTCTCCCACTTGGATACATTTCTAATGCTTGATGTTAGTACTTTGATATGCCACCACGTTTTTCATTCACCCAGCAAATACTTAGTGAATGCATACTACTTACATTGTTCTGAGTGGTAAATGCAGAATATGTATGTTATCAGTATGAATGAAAAGAAAACAGCAAGTGAAAGGGAGGTTATTCTTACGGGTTGATCACAGGCCTTTCTGCCAGGTGAAATTTGAGAAGAGATCTGAATCAGGTGAGGGAGTGAACTATGTGGGTATCTGGGAAGAATGTGCATGAAAAAGAACAGCAGTGCAAAGTCCCTCGAGCAAGAGCCTGGGGGCGGGTGGGAAAGAAGGTGGGGGGGTAGTGAGGGTGCAGAGCGAGTAAGACTTACAGACTACCAGAAGGACTTCGGTTGGGTTTGGGCGGGTGTGTGTGTGTGTGTGTGTGTGTGTGTGTTTCTTTCCTCCGAGGCAGGATGCTGCTGTTGGTAGTTTTGAATAGGCAAATGTAATTTGCCTTATATTGTAAAGTTTTGATGTACTGCTGCCAGTGATGGAGATGTGGGTGGCATAGGCAGGAATAGAACTGTCACGTTAGTTTTAGTGACAGATGATGGTGACTTAAAGTGATAACAAAAGACAGAGTTGTCAGATTCTAGCTATACTTAGAAGGTATAGCTGGAAGGAATAGGTTGAAAGCTTGGATGCTGGGTAAGAGAAAAAGTTGATGTTGACTCTTAGGTCTTTGAGTTGTTTTACTGGAGGGGTAGGTGTACTGCTTGCTGAGACTGAGGACAGCAAAGTAGGAAGGGTAGTGTCAGGAGATTGGCTTTGAGCAAATTTAATGTAAGTGTCCTGCTTGATATTTTCATTCAGTTTCAAGTAGACAGTTTCGTGTGTAAGTACCAGAGAAGTCAGGACTAGACACACAGATTTGGGAGTCATTGGCAGATAGACAGTATTTAAAGCCATAAGCCTGGATAGTCACTAAGGGGCAAAAGTACATGGAGAGGAGACCTAAGAAAGTTCAGGACAGTTTAGTAGGTGGAAGACAGGGTGCTGAGAAGGGATCCTCAGTAGAAAACAAGAATTGTAGTACAGTGAGGTGAGAGGAAAAAACTGTGATATCCCAAAAGCCAAACAAATGTCTCACAAATGTAGAAATTAATCTGTTGTATCAAATGCTGACAGTATAATGTGAAGGCCAGTGGTAACTGTTATTTTTACTAGGTTTTAACTGATAATTGCAGTACTCCTTGAATGTATAGCTTCCTGTCTCTGGGGGAAGTGCATTGGGGTCAGAGATCTTATGCCTGAATGTAGTAGAAGCTAGCTACGTGCTTGTCAAATCTTCCACAGGAGCTTACATCCCTTACCGTCTCTACTCTCATCTCAAACCCGTTTGCCTGACCCTCCCTGCCTAAAATGGTTCGGGGCTGTGGCTTTCTTACTTCATTCTCTTCTGTCTGCCTAGAGTGACTTTCCTTCTTTGCACAAACAAAGATGAGCTAAACAATCTAGCTCAGTGAATCTGGAAGCTTTTCCAGGCCAGTTCAGTCAGCAGACTTCTCCATCTCACGCTGCCTGTCTCTTGCTGTCACACTTGCTGTGCTGCGCTGAAGTTACTTAGCCTCTTTCCTACCATATCACAAGGGTAAGCTTTCAGGATCAGGAGGCTGTCTTCACCTTCTCTCCTGGTGCCCGTCTACCCCAGCGTCATCCCCTTGGTGGTGAGAGCAGGAAAATAAAGGGCTAGATAGGTGCTGAAGAATGTCTGGGTCACTGCCTGGGCAGCAGTGGGGGTGGGTGGTACGTAGAAAACTCGGACTAAATCGGAAGACTAGAAAGAAATAATAAAGAGACCAGGCACGTTGGCTCACACTAGTTACTCTGGAGGCTGGGGTGGGAGGGTTAGTTGACATCCCATCTCAACAAAATTTTTTAAATAAAAGAAAAAAGATGCCAGATGTGGCACACACCTATAATCCCAGCCTTCTGAGAGGGAGAGCAGGACTGTTTCAAAATTTTAAAAGGTCTGGGATGTAGTGTAATGCAAATGCCCTGGGTTTTGTGATATCCCCAACATCACAAAAAAGGAAAGACAAAAATAATAAAATGTCTGTGAGGTGCCAGGTATGGTGGCTGTGCCTGTCATCCTAGCTCTTGAGAGGCTGAAATAAAAGGGTCTCTGCAAGTTTGACACCAGCCTGGGCATGGTGAGACCCTGCCTCATAAGAGGAAAAAAATACCTAAAAAAATCTGTAGGGTATTAAAAAGATATCATTGCCTGTATCAAAATCACAGAAAAAGGCTAGAAAAATAATTTATTATTCCTTGATATTCTAAAAGTATTATATAGTAATTTGTAACTAAAAGTTCTAATAGTTCTATTAGACTATATGAGGTAGACTATATACATAATTTATAATATTGTGGTGTGATCTTTTTAATGATTTTATATTGAATTTTTAGGATATCAATGCAAGCCTGAAAAAACAGTAATTTCTTTCTCCTGAGCCATGGCATATCAGTTATACAGAAATACCACTCTGGGCAACAGTCTTCAGGAAAGCCTCGATGAGCTCATACAGGTGAGAGACTGAAAACCACACGTGGGCACACATAGGTGTCGAGTACATCTTGCCGTGGCCCTTACCCCAGGTGCAGAGAGAGGTGAGCTTCGAGCATTTGGCCCAGCAGCTCAGTGCCACTGACTGATGAGTGAGTACAAGGAGCTGCTTATCCCACTGTGCTGGCAGAAACAAAGTATGATGATTGCATTATAGTTAAATAAATAGAAATCTTCGGAATTTTTATTAGAAATTAAAATGGATGATTTGCCCCTTGTATTTAGAAGAAAGGCATATTCTGTATAGCTTTAAAAATAAGGTTGCCCAAGCTGGGTTTGATGGTGCACACCTGTAATCCAAGCACGCTGGGAGGCAGGCAGGAGGCACGTGTTCACCCTCATCTTGACAGCTAGTGACTTAGCTAGACCCTGTCTCAAAATTAAAAATAAAAAGCAGCTGAGATGTAGCTTGTTCAGTGGCCCTGGGTTCAGTTTCAAGTACCGCAAAGTAATAGCTTAATAAAATTTAATAAGTGTCTTTTGAGATTTAAATTAGAACTTTGAATTTAAACCTCAGTTTTAGAGTGTTTAAACTGCCAAGTTGAGAACATTAATGTTTCTGTTTTGATATTACATGGAATTAAGCAAGATTTAATCTTTTTTTCATAGACTGTATGATTTTTATTTAGAAAAAGCTTAGTTTCTTCCCTTCTTTTTGTCTTTCTTGAGACAGGGTCTCACTATGCAGTTCAGATGGGCCTTGAGCTCACTTTGCAGCCCAGGCTGGTCTTGAACTCGCAACAATCCTCCTGCCTCAGCCTCTCCCAAGTGCGGAGATGACAAGCGTGCACCACCATGCCTCGCTCCCCTATTTTATTGAGCATCTCTCTTTGTAGACACTGGAAAAAAGACAAAGTTTTCTTCTGGCTTTTAAAATCACTACATATATTCAGAATAATTTTTTTGTGTGTAAAGATAATTCAAAAGATATTTTCAGATTTTACTTTTTCATTGTCAGTTATGGCAGTGGGGAAGAAGCAAAACTAGTTTAGAGGCTCTGGTTACCCTCAGTTAAAATGTAAGGAGTAATTTGTGTATTTTTTTTATTCATGTCTTTAATGTTCTGTAAGAGGATTTATGACCTTTACTTTTTCTCAGTCTCAACAGATCACCCCTCAGCTTGCCCTCCAAGTTCTACTTCAGTTTGATAAAGCTATAAATTCAGCATTGGCTCAGAGGGTCAGGAACAGAGTCAATTTCAGGGTAAGGATATTTTACTAAATCTAGAAGCCTGTACCAATAGTTGTTAAAGCTGTGTTTTAGGACCCTTGTGTATTTATTGATTATAAGAGGAAGAAGTAGCTAATCAAGTTTTAGGACTTGTTTTGTAATAGCTAAATTACACTTTACTTTTAAATCCACTACGTGCTATATTCTTGTACTTAAAGTGACTTACAGAGTTGTTTTGAAAGTTTTATTACATTATTTTACAAATCAGCCTGTTTGGCTGTCTTCCCAGAGAATTACTGAGATTTCAAATGCCTGAAAACAGTAACTGCAAGATTGCAGGTAAGAAGCAGACTAACACCTGAGGTTCCTTTATGTTTTCCGACTCTGGCCTTTATACATTCCAGGAAAGTACAGTTATTTTTAGAAATTTCATGTGGCCTTCCACCTACTTTTAGGTAACTTGGCTTTCAAAAACCTGAACTAATAAGCTGTTTTGGTAACATGGCCTCGTTTGAGTCATTCATTCTTTAAAAAGTCATATAAAGCTGAACAAAATTCTCTCTCAATTTTGTGGTAATTTTGTATTAAGGACTCACTGAAAGATGGTAGAAGGGAAATAATTGTACCACGATAATTTTACTGATGGAGCCGTATATGTTTATTATATAACATTTATGCTTATTGTGTTAGGAGGTGTAACCCTAATGTATAAATTACATGGTTAAAATATATGAAGATTAGTATAAGAAAAGATTTTATGGGTTATATGCCATTGAGAGCCTCAGTGTTATGATTTGGGTGGTGGTTGGTGTGTATCCAGTGAAAAAAGTTATCATTTAACAGATGTGTGACTGCTTACATTGTCCTTCCCACTGAGAATACAGTTGAACAAAGTAAGAAAGCTCCATGCTTCTCTGCATGTCACATGCCTAAAACTTACCTGAAATGAAATTTATCTTTAACATTAGGTAAGATCCACTGATCCAGATTGTTTTTAAGATTATAAAATGTGGGGCTAGGGCTATAGTTCAGCAGCATGGTGCCTGCCTGGAAAGTGTGAGGTCCTGAATTTGATTCCCGGTGCCAAAAAAAAAATTATAAAATGTGATAAGTGAATTCTTGATGTTTTTTCTTTTGTTTTTATTTTTGTAGTGCTGGGGATCAAATACAGGGTTTCATACTTGCTACTCAAGCGCTCTGCCTCTGAATTACATTCCCTGCCTGATTCTTGAATAGTGTCCCTGACCTATTTCCTTTACGTTTATAGAACCATACATGAAAAGTTGCCTAGTTTGCCATTTGAGGCCTGATCTCTAAGAGAGAGAGACACAGACAGAGTTTGTGTGTTACTGGGAATTAAGCCCAAGACTTCAAGCATACATGGTGGGCAAGTGTTCCACCCCTGAGCTACATCGCTGCCCTCCCCCATCTTTTGTTTCTAAATTGGTCCGTGTTGATACATAAACTTTTGCCCATATACAGAATGTGATAGACCACGCATCAGAGGTAGTAGGCTTCGCCAGGCCCGAGGAGTCTCCTCGTTTGGGTCTCTCTATCAGTTTGTCCATTTTCCAGAGGTCACAGTTGGTCACCCAGGCTTGATCAGGACTTTTATTTTCTTTAAGTTAAAGCTTTGGTCACCCCGCCCCCTGGACTATAGCAGGCTTGATCAACTTTGAGTCCAGAATATCTGCAAATAGTATTCTCTTTAGCTTGATGTAGCATATGACAAAGATAAATAATATATAATTAATAAGCAATTTTCAAAGCCACATTCCTGGATCATATTTAAATACTTTTTTTTTTAATTTAGAGTAATTCTGGTTGGCCTATAAAAAGATTAAGCACCCACTAAAGAAAATAGAGTAGTTAATTTTTTGTTTTAAATTTATATGTAAGTTCTGTAAAAGAGATCATTTACTGGGTAGGATGTTACAGGGAAAATGAGATGAGTATGAGAGGTGAGGCTTTAATTTGAAATCACCAGTAAAAACATCAAAGTATGCATACTAAGGAATTTGAACTGGATTTGTTTTTAGGGAGAAAATTTTTTGTAACAAGGATGTTAAAGATCCATTGTATGCTTTTGAAAGACTGTATGCCCACAGATAGAATTAAGTAATGACTACTTAAATATTATGACAATGAGCTTCAGATAATAAGGCAAGCTTGAAAAGATTTAAGCCAAGAAAAATAGCCCTTCAAACGACTTTTAACAGTTCCCTTTTCCTGTATAATTTTTGATGTTTTTAAGATGTTACGTTAGCTTTAAACAAAACAGATGTTGCCTAGATGTGGAAATTTAAACAAGTAAATATACACAAAAAAAACCTGTACATGCTTCAGTTCACCATACTAGTAAATGTGTGAACACTAATGACCACCACTTTGAGCACCTCTTGCAATTATAGAGGGCACAGGTCACTTGTACAAATCTCATGAGGTATCAATGAATTTAGCATTAAAGTATTTATACAAGGTTTTCTATTCCTGGTGTATACTTTTTTTTTTTTTTTTTGAGGTCTCTATATATGAGATACTGTGAAAATACAATTTGGCCACATGACAAAGTCAGTATTTAACAAAAGCTAAATGTATCTTATAGAAAAGATTTTAAAATGTAATTATCCTTTCAGCTCATAGTCTATACTTGAGTTACTAAATGGGTTCTGATTCTATTGAAATGGAAAAGTAAAAAAGTGAGATAAAAAAAATTATATAAAGCTTATTACCTATTGGAGATTCTCATCTACAAAATTACTCTAAAAAGATTAGATGTCATCAATCTCTTATATTTAAACAGTTTAAATCTTTATTTTCTCAACATTACCTAGCTAATATACTCCCTTAATTATGTTTATCATAGTTATTTTAATGTAAATATAGGAGAAATTTAATTTATAACAAAACAGTTTGACAGTAAAGGTTTATAGCATTTTGTTTTTCAGTAAATTAAAGTATGTACTAAAACTAAGAATTTCCACAAAAATCAGTAGGTTTTTTCAGACAAGTGTGGTTGCACACACCTGTGACCCCAGCGCTTCAGGAGGCTGAGGCAGGAGGCTAATTCAGGTCCCCCCTGCACAGTTAGTGAGACCCTTTCTGAAAATAATCTTTTAAAAAGGTAGAGACTGGGCCTGTAGCTCAGAGGTGAAACAATCCTATATTTGATCCCAGTACTGGGAAAAAAAAAAACGATTTTTCTCTCCAAGCTGCATCTAAAATGTTTATATTTGAAAGTGGATATTCACTTACTAAGCTTGGATCCCAGTAACATGCTTTGTTCAGATGACTGGCTGTGAGAATAACCCACACTCTCCCAGGATCATTGGCCCCGCACAAGTGCAGGTGCCAGAAGTGAACGTTGAGTTGGCGTGTGCCGAGTTAGCCTCCCACACTGTCCATCGTTGTCAGGGCCTGTCAGTTGTAGCTTCTAAAACCTTTTCAGTTGATCCCCTTGCTGCTCCTGTGGTGAAGGCGCTTTCACCTCTAATACAGCTGTTCAGGGACATTCACTACTGGCGTCCCTGCTGCTGGAGCCCATCTTCATGTCACCACCAAAGCATAAACTAGCCTTGTGACTCATCAGCCTGCACTCCTTCCTGCCTTGGCCTCCCAGTAGGGTTTAGGACAGGGCCAGAGCTTCCCAGCATTCCCCGCGGTCTCCTTGGCTTAGCCCTAAAACACTTTTCGGAGTGCTTTGTCTGCCTCCCCCTGGCTTCCTCTCCTTTGACTGCTCTTACTCTGTCAAGCTTCGGCTTCCACTGCTGAGAGGGGCTTTGTCCGCGCTGTTTTTTCCATCCCCGTCAGCGTCCCGTCGTCGTACCCAGTGACGTCGTCTCCCGCAGTGCTGCTGTACTGTGCCCCCCCTGCTTTGTGTCCTCGGCCAGCAGAGGCCGGCACGGGGTTGTCGTTCACAGTCGTTCCTGTGCCTGTCATTTTCCCTTGAGAACGCGTTTAGACGGAGTCCAGTTTTTGCTATTACAAACAGTACTGCAGGGGACATTTTTGTGCTCGATAATTCTTTTAACTGTATTAAAAAATTTTTAACCATTTAAATGTCTCAAACTAAATTTCACATGTGAATGTAAATGTGTGTGTGTGTGTCAGGTGTGTTGTTTTGTTTTTGAGGCCTCTGACTCACTGTATACCCCGGCTGGACTCAAACCTGGTGACCCTTCCGCATTAGCCTCCTGAGTTCTGGGGAGACAGGTGTACCACTGCACCCGGCCTGTGTCTGCTTTTGTTGTATTCTATTCGTGTTGATCCTTACACTTTACCACACTCTTTATAGTTTTCTTTTTTATTGGTATATGTTTGTAGTACATAATGATTACATCCATCATGAAGAGCTATATACGTACATGATGTTTCTTACAGCTTTTTTGTTTAATGTTCCAGTATATATTCTTGTTCAAAAATAAACTAGAAGAATGTTAGCTGCATAAGACAGTTAATGTTGTAATCTTGGTGGCTAATACATTGGTGTATTTGAGACACAAAGTTAAAACTTTCTGAGAAATTGTTGTGTAGAAGTTTAGGATTAACATACACAGTAAAATAGCAGCTGTGTAAAAAACTCAGATGGACTTGCTGAATTTAACCACATGAGGGCAGTAGAAACACAGCTTTTTTTCATTCAGCTTTTCTTCATTTCAGGTAATTTACAGGCTCATTTAATACCAAAAATAATCTAATTTTTCTAAGTTTTTCTTGTGCTTTTTTTTTTTTAAAGAAAATAGAATTAAAATTAAGGAAAATCTTAAGGCATTAAACTTTTTTTAACGATTAGGTACTTGGCAACTAAATTCTCTTAAATTGCTTTGAAGAAAAATGGAGGGGTGACTTCTCACGATGTGTCAAATGTTTTGTTTTGAAGGGCTCTCTAAATACGTACAGATTCTGCGATAATGTGTGGACTTTTGTTTTGAACGATGTTGAATTCAGAGAGGTGACAGAACTCATTAAAGTGGATAAAGTGAAAATTGTAGCATGCGATGGTAAAAGTAAGTGTTTGCCTAATTACTGTGAAAGCAAAGCCGCTTGAAATCTTTGTATGAATCTTTAAAAAATCTTCATCGATCTGAAAAGCCTACACGGGGAAATGGCCAAATGACCAATCTTCAGATAGAGGCCCGGCTCCTGTTCAACTCGATCTGGAAATGCAGGGCTCAGTCTTCTCACAGACTTCAGGTGTACACACGTTTCACATGGCACATAGAACACTTAACAGATTGAATTTACAAAGAAAATGAGCACATTCGTGTTCTTGCTTCCCTGGTTAAGGTTTCCATGTTGCAGCTTGCTTGTACATGTATCCTAAAAGTTAGTTGTGCTGAGGCAGACTTTAGAACTTAGTGGTCGTAATGGTAACGGTGCATTTCTTTACTCTGATCATCTGTGCAGGTGAACTTTCCATAGCAGACCTAGGAACTTGTTCAGGTCCTTAAATATTTCAGAAATCACATGTCTCTGCTTTCTCTTCCATAATTAATTCCTTTTTATTGATTATATTTTAAATATGTGCTTACTTTGTAATCTAAACCACTTGTTTTTAAGGCATTTATTCCTGATACTAAGTAAAAAAGACTATCAGTCTCTAAGAAAGGAAGTTTTAAGAAGCAAGAGAAAAGAAATGTAGAAAGTTTAGTATCTCAATTTGTTAGGTAATAGGTTGGATTTCTTTGTCTTCTATTTTTTGGATTTCAAAAGAAATATCTAATATCAAAGAAATGTTAAAAATATACAGAAGAAAAACATCATGTGTAACACTACCAGGAGGTAAAACTTTTAATTGCAGAGACTTATGAATCTTTTTTACAGTAATGCACATATGCATGTAGACAAATTTGGGTATCATTTTTCACACAAATTAACTATGTTCTTAAACCTCATTTTTAATGGCTGCATAAAATTACACCTTCACCCCTTTTTAAAGAAATATTCCACACATCAGAAAGTCTGTGAAACTAGCAGCATGACATTGACTTGTAGCACTCAGAAGTTGTCAGATATTTAAGATATTTTTTTGTTGCTAGAAATAACACTGTTGTATGTTTGAGCCCTTTTCTTTCTTTTCATTCCTGTAGAAGTGGTGCTGTTTCTTAGATGACAAGATAATAACTTAACACATTTGAAATGATATGTAATTTTTTCTTGGACTTTAAGATACCTTTATAACCTTTCGGTGTTTAACATTTTACTGGACTGTAGAATTTAGACATCATTTATGATTCCTAAACCTCTGTCAAAATGAGTTGATGTCTGTCACCACTGTTCAGAATTTCTTCTGTAATGAAAATGTTGAGTGTCTGCATTATCCAGTAGGGCGTGCATTGCTGTTGAATACATGAAATGTAAACAGGGCTACTAAAAAATGCAGCGTTTTAGTTTTATTAGCTAATTTGAATTAATTTAAATATAAGTAGCCACATATTGCAGCTGTCTCTGATAGCACAAAATGTGGTCCTTAGTGTGCTGCTCTTACTGAGACATGCAGGACTGTTTTTCCAAACTAAAGTGCTCGAGAAATAGCAAATCATCCTTCTCTCTTTCAGTGACACCTAACACGCTTCCCTCACAGCAAAGTTTAAGAATTGAATGTCCACCCCAAAAGTGGAATACTTAAGAACAGCTTCTATTGCGTTCTGCTTGCCCTGTATTAGTAAAAACGGATACAGTGTTGGAGATATTTTTTCCAAAGTTAAAATACATAGTTTGGCATTTACAGGTACAGGAAAGTTTAAGTAACAAAGATGGCTTCTCAGCCTTTTGGCTAAGATCAGGTGTTAAATAATGAAGAAAATTCTTCGGTGATAACAGAAAGATGAAAAGTAAGTTCATTTTACCCCGGAAGTTCACTTTCTGAAATACAGTAGAGCTCCCAATCGAGAAGCAGAGGAAAGGGGTAATGTCTGGAATTCTGATCTGTTTCTCACCAAGAGGAGAGTGGAAGGTCTCAAAAAGCTGTGAATGTAGAATGTTTGTGAGGCAAATGCAGTGCAGTACGGCCGTCCCCTGACGTGAGCGCTGAGAGCCCAGCGCTGCCTCTATCTCCGCCTGGAGGGAGGGGCTGCTGTCCCTGTCACCCTGTTGGCCTCCTCAGCCCCGCCTCCTCCACCACCGCCGTCCCTTGTCTATATTCTTAATTTAAAGGAAGTTGCTCCTTGAATGCATTCTTTCTCTCCTGTTTCCTAGATACTGGCTCCAACACTACAGAATGAAGAGAAGAAAGAGTGGCTTTCGTATGCCATCTGCTATCATTCATCGCTTTTTGAAGAGAAACATAGAAGAGACTTTTTTTATTTATTCTAGCATTGCAGAAATTACACTGTGCTATACTGTCAGAGAATTCCAGCAGAAAAATGCTTATAACTCTATCCTTTTACATTACTTTTATTATAAAGCATGAAGAAACACCTTTTTTTTAAATGACAAATCAAGGGTTGTAGCCCTCTTGAGAACGTTCTTTAATAAATTCATTTTAAAACTCAATGTGAGTAGTAACTGGTAAGCTGTTAGCCAGGCAATATAAAGATATTAGGTGAGCATTTTGAAAGAGTTCATAGTCTTTGCAAAGGAACTTAGAAAACTCATTCATCTGAATGAAGTCATGTTAGAGTAGACCTGGTGCTGCACACCTGTAACCCCAGCACTGGGAGACCAAAGCAGGAAGACCGAAAGTTCAAGCCCAACCAGGATTACATAGCAACTTAGCAAGATCCTATGTTAAAGCATTTTGTTAAAAAGGGCTGGAGAAGCAGCTCAGGGCAGAGGGCCTGGGTGTAATTCCCAATGCTACAAAAAATAAAGCGTCAGTTACATCAGTTGTAAGTTTATCTTCTAGGCACATGGACTAGAAAGATGTAAAAGATGTAAGTTACAGCTTACATTTCTAGTAAGGTTCAGACTTTTCCTTTACGTGCAGTTGAGTTACAGGAAGTGATCTGTGCTTCAGGCTTCGCTCAGAAGCTTGTGTCCTTAGACGCCATCTCTGTAACAGGACAGGTTTTTGCTTCAGGGTGGTTGAATGTGGGTCCATTGTGGTGCTCAGGTACTGGACTGCTCTGCAGGTGACTGCGAGGAAATGCCTCAGGTAAATACGGTACCTCAGTCAGAACTGCCCCTTGCGCTTATGTTAGCCAGCGCACACACCTCTGCTTTGGTTTTTTTGTTCAGAGGTTTTTTTAGACAAGTTCTCACTATGTAGGGTTCAGGCTGGCCTTGAACTCACAGCGATCCTCCTTCCTCAGTGCTAGGATTACAGGTGTGTGCCACCACACCCAGCCCACGTCTCTGCTTTTGGGCAGGAATGCAGAAGTCAAAGCCTGACATACACTATCAGTTCTAATTACTTGCATACACTGTACATCCCGTAATACTTAAGTGTCTCCTGGTCTCCTAGTATACTTTCCTGAAATGATGTACGTGCATGTATAGGCTGTGATTTCATGATAAGCAGATGCATGTGAATCAGCTAGGGAAGGGATCTGTAGCATGGCTGTGAAATTTGGAGTCAGTGAAAACAGTCTATGGTAAAAGGCAGTGGAAACTGATTTTTGTAGAATGAGAGCAGATTACAAGAGGCCTTGACAACTGGGCAGGGAAATTCTTAGGGGGTCTTTAGAGACCTTCAAGGATAAGAAACATGAAACAAAGCTGAAATATGCAAGAAAGACAAAAGGATTCCGCCGGGACTTAAGGTTAGTCTCTTGGGAGAGTGCTTATAGGAATGAGAGCTCTAGATCAAGAAAGTGTCCTTGAGAAATGGACAGGTTAGCGGGCTGGTAAGGCATGGAGGAGTGTGTGCCGGGACCTACTGGCCGGGGTGCCAGCTTATGGCCACAGATGGAGAAGGATGTGGCTGTGAAGCCTTTCAGGCTGGGTGGGACTGAAACCCATCTCATGTCTGTGCGCAAGAAAAATGAGTCAGATACGGGTCAGCTTTTCTCAGACCAAAAGTTTAGTCAGGAGGAAAGCTAAGTGTAAATCTCCAGTCCAGGATACAAGAAAATACAAGCACTCTTCTATACTACTGCAAAGTAAGCATCTCTCAAGTCCCTGCTGATTCAGATAACCCAGCTTCAAGACATAGTTATGGCAGTGAAGGAAATTAAAAACCGATGTATTTTTTGATAGAATCAAATAATCATTAGTTAAGCACAGTAATTTGTGCTTAGCAATGATATTAATTGCCTATCTTAATTGAAATACATACTGAATAATAAATAGTATGTTTAGAATTTATTTCAGAAAAGCTCAGTTGAGGCTGGAAGTTGCATGAAGAGTGGAGATAAACCAAGAATGGTCGGTCAGGGTCGGTGCTGGGGAGTTTGATTGTTCCATTCTCTCTACTTTTGTATTCTTGAAGGTGTCCACATTAAAGGTGGTTTTTAAATATCTCCTGTAGTGCTCATTGCTCGCAGATGAAGCCCAAGCTCCGCGGAGAAGAGCAACACTAGTTTCCTGTAAGCTGGCCGTCTTCCGCGCTGGTCCCCATCGTCACCACCCCGGCCCTGTGCCTAGCTGCTTCCCCGTTAGACACAGGGAGCCAGATTGGGTCCCCTGAATGCTGCTTGTGTCTTGTCACATTCCGCAGTCCCCTTTGCCCCCTGGGGAAGTCTTCAGCACTTGTATTTGATGAGCTCCCTCATGGCCCAGTTCAGTTGTCACTGTCCTATAGGCCTCTAATGGACTCCATGAATGCCTCCCGTCAAAGCACTCCCGACAGACACATCGCAGACATGACCCTCTGCTGGGCACCCCCATCATTACACCGTCATCCGCGCCCGCGCTTGATGGCGTGGACCAGCCTCCTGATCAGTCCGTTCCACATAATGGCAGCACCCTTGCCCTTCCCGAAATTTTCAACGCGGGGGCTGGGGGATAGCTCAGTGGCACAAGCGCTTACCTGGCAAGTGCAAGATCGTAAGTTCAGTTCCCAGTTACTTAACCTTTCTTTTTCCAAAGCTCTACTACCCCCTCTCCCATCATTGGTCTCATCAAATCATCTTGCTATCTCTTTCTCTGAAAAAATAAACATTCAAAGAACTTCCTAAAAGCATATAAAACTTACTCATTATCATCTGAGGAATGCAAATTAAACCCTCAATCTGATATCACCGTCAGCCACTGCTGTGGTTAAAATGACACAGTAATATTAGCAAGGAGATAGAGCAAATGTGACTCGCACATATTGCTAGTGGGAGTGTAAATTGGTAGATCATTTTGTGAAATTATATGACTTCCCTAAAGATGAACATATGCATGTTATAACCCAGCACTTTCCCTCCTACATATACATGCAACTGAAATCTTTACATATGTTCCCTAAAAGTACATGTTCAAGAAGGTTCATAGGAACACAACTTGGACAGAAGATAAACAGAAGCATTCCACAGCAATACAGTAGGCAAACAGGTATTCACACGGGGGGATATACAGCAATAAGAGGCATTGCACTACTGCTACATAGCACAAGCGAATGTCAATATTGTGCTTGCGGAGGCAGCACAGTACACAAATGTGCAGACTAATCAATAGAAGTGACGATGATCTGTTTTCGCGGCAGCTTGGGAGTAACTGACAAGGGTCGCCTGCAGCAGTCTGGGTGGCTGGTGACATTCCCTGACCTGGGGTCCAGGTGTACAGGTGTGCTCACTGTAAAACTTCTGGAGCTGTGTATTCGGGATGTTTGACTTTTCTGTATGTACACGACAGATGTTAAATAAAACTGCGCGAGTCCCACCACTGCCCTGTCCCATCTGCCTACTGTTGAGCCCATCCCCCTGCTTACTCCTGTTACTCTGGCGAGCAGTGAAGGCAGAGCTTGCTTTTTCTTATACAGGGACTCGAACTCAGGACCTTGCATTTGCCAGGCAGCCGTGGTGCTGCTGAGCTATCTCCCTGGCCCCAGAGCTTGCTTTTTATGGACAACATAATCATCTTTCTCATCACAGATGTGATTCTCCTCTTGCTCCCATGTCTTTTGCTCTGAGTAGCTATTTCCCATTAATCAACAAACACTTTTCTAATTATCAAGACAACTTGCTCTTAACCCTTAGTCACTATTTCCGCTCTTCTTAGCTTAAAGGAGAACGGTTCCGGTGATAAATCAGTGCTCGCTGAGTCCGTCCTGTTCTGACACTCCGAATCATCTCCCCCGCGCAGAAATCGCCCTTGTCCAGGTCCCACCACCCTGCTCAGCGGTGCCCCACCCTTCGTCTGCCTTGACTCTCTCTCCCAGGGCTGCTCTCCTGTCATGCAGCGCCGCAGAGATCCCTACTGTGCATCCTCACCCCCGACCTCTGGGCTTCGCTGTATCCAGAACTTCGAGGGGCCTCTGCTGTGGCCCCTGGTTTGCGGCCCTGCTGTGGCTACGACATGCCTGATGTGTCCCCGTGGGGGTGTGTCAGGAGCACGGCACCCAGGGTGGTGAGAGAACCTGGACCCGCGGCACCCAGTGGGAATCGGGAGACACGGGGTCAGATGCCTCTTGCTGGTCTGGGCTGTTCCGGAGGTGTCACAGTGAGACTGGCCGCTCCAGAAGATCGCCCCTCACTTGCGTTCCTGCGACAGCGCCATCCCCGGCAGGGTGATGTCATCCCAGGGACCCTCAGATCAGATGTTCACTTAAATCAACAGGGCCACCCTATCCTGGACTTTAGCCAACAAAACATACCCATCTCTGTAGCAGCTCTACCCAGAGGTCTAATGGACATGTCCAGTCTTCAAAACCAAACTACTGATCTTCCCCTAAAAACCTGTTCTTTCAGAAGATTCCCATTTTGTTAATGACAATTCCACCATTTTAACAGGGCAAAACCCTTGGAGTTAGTCTTAACTCTTCCTGGCCGACTTTGATTTTTATTTTTTTGAGACAGTCACCCAGGCTAGGCTTGACCTTGGGACCCTCTGGTCTTGGTCCCCCAGAGTGCTGCGATGACAAACCTGTGCCACCGCACTTCATGGGGTGACCCTGGCTGTGCGTTAGAGCAGTCCGGCTCAGTGGAAACCGGGAAGGAGGGCGTTCTGGCAATCAGCCAGGTGCCCTGCAACACGGCTCAGCCTAGGAATAAGAACAGTACAAGTTATGAGAATGGTAGGATTCCGACGGCGCTACTGAAGGCTTCATTGGAAGCTATTCTGGCAGATTGGGATTGTCTATGGGGGGGGCAGGGAGTGTGTGCTCAACAGTAAAGCCCAGTTCACATCTGCAGAATGAGTGATTGCTTTTGCTTGTCTGTGCAACAAACCGCATAAAGGCAAGAGGCATATCTCACCCATCTCTGTAATAAATGACGGGCTCAACGGAAGAACGAGAATAGATCTTTGAGCCGGGCGTGGTGGCGCACGCCTGTAATCCCAGCACTCGGGAGGCTGAGGCAGGAGGATCCTGCGAGTTGGAGGCCAGCCTGGACTACAAAGTGAGCTCAAGGGCAGCCTGAACTGCATGGTGAGACCCTGTCTCAAAAAGACAAGAAAAAATAAGAATGGCTCTTTGTATTAGCTGAGGTACTTAACGTGGGCAAAGAATTAGTCTCTATTTTCAATCAAAATACTTGACCTCTCCAACTAAATTACGTCACATTGCCCAAACAAGTTATCAACTGTCTTTTCTTCCTCTTTAGAAAAAGAAGCTCCTGGCTACAATGGGCTTAGGGACGGAGCACTGCAAGGCCCTGGGTTTGACCGCCTGAGCACCTGCACTGAAGCATTCACTCATCCAAAAGAACTACAAGGCAGAGTTTGCAGTGAAATACAGTTATTAAGACAATGCTCAGTAATATCCCATAATCAGAAACAATGAGGCAATTTAAACCTCAAGAGGTAAGGCAAACATAGCCACTCAGCTCACAAGAGGATTTTTCCTCTCCAGAGAAAGGTGAGAGAAACAGGTAGGACTCCGTGGAAGGGACAAACAGCAGGTGTGTTGGTTTAGCTATGAATTTTATAATTCACTGAACATGGGAGGAATCTGAGCCCTGTGATATGAAGGCCCTATGTCATTAGAGAACATTTCCTCTTCACCTGAATATATTACTAGAGAAAATTGCAATGCCTGAAGAATTCCAGCAACTTGTTCCCCCCAAATCACAAGTTCAGATGTTGTTCTTCTAAGTTTATTGTGTGAAAAGATGTAACTTACTCTTCGTGAAAGCTCTTAGAGCCAGATGACTCTGAGGCCAAAAAGCACCGGGACACTTTGCCATCTCCTTCCCGTGGTAGCAGCACTGTCCCTCCCACCCCACTCAGAGGAAGGCCAAGTACGGTCACATGGGGCAGGGCACATCCCCCTCAGGCACCTCTGTAACAAGGCTGGCGCACGGTCAGTATTATGCCACCAGCAGGTTGGTAGTAACTGGGACCATGATCCATGGAGAACATGATGTTTTAAAAAAGGGAGGGAGAGATCACAAGGTTATAAAAAGGAAAAATCACTGAGTCCCAGTAACTCTCAGGTGCTCAGGGGCTGCAGAAGTAGATTGTTGACTGAAAACTTGATGGCTTGAGGAAATGAGGAAACACATTAACAATTCATTTGAGTTGAACTCATTTGAATGATGTTAATCAGAACATTATTCAAATTACACAAATTAACTGGTATAGAGCTCCAACCAGCCCCCCCCCCCAGGTGTTCCAGGCCTCTGCCCCATTCCGGAGCTCCACTGGCCACTGGGAGGTGCCAGGCGCTCTGCCTGGCCCCCAGGAAGGCCCTGAAGACTCGCCTGAGCCTACAGACGAAGTTGCGCTGACAGTCTGGTGGTTCACTGTGTAACCCTGCCTACCCGACTGGACACCTGACGGCTGTGAGGACTTGCCAAAGGGTGCTTCTCCACCTCCTGCCATAGCAATTTGTGTACACCCACGTAATATACAGCATATTTAGAAGCAGCCAAGTCTCTGCCCAAAGTAAGAGCATGAGGGAGTAAATAAACCAAAAGTGCAGGTCTTACCAGTGGGAAGACCACTGACAGGGCGGTAGAACAATGGAGGTGAAGTGGAGAGAATTGAGTAATTGAACGAGCCCTCATCTATATAACTGAGTAATAAAGACGAAGATAACGTTATGTAATACAACATCCAGTGGTAACCCCTATTTTCTCTGTAATCTGGTGTTTCCTTTATTGTTCTGGTGTTAACAAATGTAAAGAAAACACTATGTAATGCAGCATCCAGTGATGGTTCCCTGCTGTCTCCTTTGTAATTTGGTATTTCCTTTATTGATTCGGTTATAACAAATATGAAGATAACTATGTTATGCAGCATCCAGTGCCAACTCCCTACTATCTTCTCTATAACTTGGTATTTTCTGTATTGTTTCTGTGTTATTCTGGGTTCTTTTATCTTAAAAATAAAATTGAAGAAAAAAAATTAACTGGTATATAAATCACGTTTCCAGAACATACACAGAAGGTCAGCTGATCTTCTGAGATCAAAGGCCAGTGCCTATAATTGTACAGTATCCCTTGCTCCTTACAAAAGAAGATGAATAAGAACCAACAATCGTCTCTGAAGTTTCAGGAAGAAAACTGTTTCACTGAGTAACATTTGAGAGTTGGGGAATTTATACATATATATTCGTCTCTCACCAGAAAAAGGTGTAATCTACACCATCACAGTTAGGGGCCCTTCCACTCCCATAACAAAATAAAGGGGTTTTGACTCCATAGTCCTAAATGCGGAATAAGTAGACATCCGGTTTATTAGACAGGGTTTTTATTTTGTTTTGTCTTTTTGAGACAGGGTCTCACTATGTAGTTCAGGCTGGCCTCAAACTCATGGTGACCTTCCTGCCTCAGCCTCCCGAGTGCTGGGATTTCAGGTGTGCGCCACCATGCCTGGCTCTTCTCAGAGTAATTATTAAGAGCAAATCCTTTTCCCCTTCTAAAATATGTTCCAGTTTACTTAATAAATTACATTCTACTTTACCTAAATGGTTGTTACGGAACATTAAGCTTCGGCTGCAGAGCTGGTAAAATCAGCACCACTATTTTCCTAGCAGAACATGGGTCAAATCACCTGCATCCCCCTCAGAGAGAAGTTATGAATCTGACCACGCACACAAAATGAGGGGGGCTTTCTGTAGTGAAAGACTCCGCTCTGCTCCTCTCCTTCTTTTGAATTTGCTGTTCACACAGCCAGGGCCGCTTTGGATAATGAAAACCCTCTTGCCAGCCACTGGAGATTTTAAATGTCACCAAGCGTTATGAGAGAAAGTCTCACACATTTTATCTGTTTATACTATGTCTAGCTTATCAGACGAAACACAGAGGCAGGGCTTTGAACAGATTTATTTTTAAGTTAACAGCAGCAAAGCAAAGGCTCTTTCTTTCCACTAAAGCCTCCCCCATTACCAAGTCTAGCATTATCAGGAACATAGCTCCACAGAGCTGAAAACCTGACAGCAGACCTTCAGCTGAAAGCCAGAGCCCTCTGCCTCCTTCGCTCTCTCAAGCAGCAGCTGGCCTCATTCTCCCGGAGGAAGTCAGCGGAGGAACTATTAAGAGAGGGGTTGGACAACGTCCAGCTGCTGCAGGGCAAGTTGCCAGGCAGCAGGGCTACTTACCCACACTCCAACTGCAGCCCCTTGCTTCCAGGGGTGCCATGAAGTCCAGAGCCCTGCCCTCCCCCCCAGGCTCTGGTGTGTCTGCACACCCTCCTGCCCCCGGGCAGCCCTCCGCAGCATGCCTCACAGCCCAACCCCATAGATGGCCTTGTAACGGAGGTACTCTTCTAAGCACTGGAGAACATTATCGTCCACCTTTGGGTCAAACTTGTTGGCCAACAGATGATGGTTCTGCAGCATCCAGTGCAGGTCCCCAGCCCCATAAATACAGACGGCCCGCTGGTGGATTCCAGAGCAAGGTCCGTACGGTGCCCCCTGGCTGACGTCTCCCTCGTGTTGCTGCCACTTGACCAGCCTGGCAATGGAGGTCATGTCTGAGATGTCGTACTTGGGGTGCAGAGGAGAAGAGCCAGGCATCCAGGAGGCACGCTGAAGGGTGGCCCACAGGTGTTCGTCGGGACTGTAGGTGTCTTTTGCCCATTCAATCAGCTGCTGGGACTTGGGGTTATTTAGGACGTGATGAATGAAGTCCCGAGAGGCCACGATGTAGGCGTTGCCGGTGAACATGGTCACGTTATTGGGGGGAGGCCCCTTCCTCTGGTTCGTCAGATACAAGGTGTCCTTCACCAGGTAGTGATACTTCCAGCGGGTTTTTTTGTATTCGCTTGGTACTTCTGATTCCATACTGTTTTTCCCATTTAACATCTTAAGGGCCCGGACCATCTCGGCATTGGTCTTTATAGGAAAGTCTGTCCCGCAGGTATTCAGCAAGTATTTCCAAGGCACTGAGCTCTGCAGCAGGTCCTCCATGCAGTTCAGGTCGGCCTGCACCCTGGACCAGGAAGCATAAACCACCCGCACGAGCTTGCTGGCTATGAAGACGTTAGGGAAGCAGGAGGCAATCGCCCTGACCGCCTCCTTGAATGTCTCTGGAGACTTCTCGTCCACATGGACGCAGTATATATTCTGAGGTGCGTACACAGCTCGCAGCAGCCGCTCAAAGTTTTCGATTTTCTCATGAACCACCATGGAGAATGCAATAGGGAAGTCTAACTCTTCTTTGCTCAGTGAGAACTGCACGAACCTCCTTTTGGCCTTAAAGTCTTCACAGTCTCCGGTCATTGAGACATAGTCAGCGTCCGAGAAAGGCTTCCGCTTCTTCTTGACCTCCAGGTTATTCAGAATAGCCTGGATCACCGCCTCCTGGTCCCCCCTGGAGACACCCGAACAGTTGATGGACCTGTTCGATGGCAGCCTCAGGGATTTGTACACGATATTCCTACAGTACAGACTGGGAAATTCCTTGGAGTCCAAATACAGTTGATTAAAGTCACACTTCAATCTGAGAGAAAGTCTCAAAGCAACAATGGCCAGCACCATGTAACAGCCCAGCACCCACACGTGGTAATGCCAGCAGAGTCTCCTGCATGGAATCATCTTCATTGCCAGTGCACACTGGGGAGCGGGAGGACAGACTCCTTGGATGGAATAAAACGCCTCCAGTTACAAACTAACCACGAGCACACCAAGCTCAACTCCAAACTGACAGCGAACTCGGTATTTCTTCTGTAGACAAACATCCTCAACAAAGACCTGCCTGGGAGATTTTTCCACCTGGCTTCCTGTTAGAGCTCTACAACCTGACCCTGCAGACAAGCTGACCCACCACACTGGATCAGGATCAGGATCCGGCCCCGCCCCCACCATCAGGAAGCGGAGAGCAAAGCAGCCGAACTCTCGCTGACACGAAGGTGTAATTAGGGCAAGTCTCCACCCACCCTTCCCTATTCTCGCTCCAAACCCCGCCGCCCCAGAATGGGGCTCTTCTCTGCTGAACCAATGCTTGGTGGGTCTGGAGATGAAATCCATGAAATTCTGACTCTCAGCACTAATTCTAGAAACTTAAAGTCTTTTTAAAAGGGTAAATACCGGCTAGGGGTGTGGTTCAGCGGTAGTTTTTGTCTAACATGCAAAAGGGCCCTAGCACCATAAAAAAGTAAGATTGTTTTAAAAAGAAAACATACATTCTTGCCTCTACTTGGCAATTTATATATTAAGATACTTTCAACATACATAATTCAGTAGTCACATGTAGTGTCTAGGAAACCTTTTTTAAAAATGTTCTTAAAGAAGTGCAAATGAAGCCAGGCACAAGGGTGCACGCCTGTAATTCCAGCAACTTGGGCGACTAAGGGAAGAGGGCGTCAAGTTCAAGGCCGACCTTGGCAACGCAGCAAGACCTTGTCTCAAAACAAACTTTTGAAAAGGGCCGGGGATGTAGCTCAGCGCTGGAGTGATTCCCTACCTTGCAGGGAGCCCTGCATTCAATCCCCAGCCCTGAAAAGAAAAAGGACAAAGTTGATATTATCCATAAAATGCAATTTAAACATTTACACACTCCATCAAATTTAAAATATACATCCACACAGGGACAAAAGACTGTGTGTACAGTATTTCATGAGCACCTCTGATGAGGCAGACACTGCTTCCTACATTGTTCCAGTTCATTTTCAGAAATAACCTGAAACACGGTACTATTGGGTCTCTTTTCTAAACAGAAGAACGGATGTCAAAAACTTACCAAATACCACACTTTGTGAGAAGCAAATGTGGGCCTTCCCTCCACTCCCCCCACTGTCTTGTCATCCACAGCCTGGTGCTCGTCCCACTGAAGCACACCCACTTTCTAAATATACCACAGGGTCCTCAGTAGCTACCACCCCGGGAAAACAAAATGTCACACCTCCGTGTAGCAATGATTATTTTTCCCTTGTTACATCCCTAAGCATAAAATTGTATCCTCTTAGTAATAGCAGTTATGGGAATCTAAGAGGAGGAAACCTAAAAATTAAGAACCTTCTCACCTTCAACAGCTTCTTTTCAGCCCAAGGAAGATCTCTTGTGAGAGTATGATCCTACTTCCAAGTGAGAACCAGTTGGAGTCCATGGAAGGAACCGTAAACTCCATATCCTATGGCCTTCTTTCCTCTGAAGCTTCAAGATGTATTTTCTAACATTCACAGGACACCCAAGAAACAGATTCAGGCTCTCTATTATCTGTAAGGTAAGGGGCTGGGGATATAGCTCAGTGGAATAAGCGCTTGCCTAGCAAGCGCAGGGTCCTGAGTTTGATCCCCAGTACCGCAAAAAAAAAAAAAAAAAAATCTGTAAGGTAAGAACAGCAGGGATCTCTGTCACCTTTTGGCTTCCTGCTCTCAATAAGGGCTGGGGATGTAGCTCAGTGGCACAAGCACCTGCCTAGCAAGCACAGGGTCCTGAGTTCGATCCTTAGTACTGAAAAAAAAAGGAAGCAAGCTAAGGCACATCATTCAGGAGCAGATTTTCAGGGAAGAGAGCGAGGCAGAGAAACAGCCACTGGCAGTGTGTGAAAGCAAGCAAGCATTTCAGCTCTCATCTCCTGCTGCGAAACTATTTGTAAGAACCTGTCGCTGCTCAGACAAGAATTGAGGAGTCTCCCTCTCCACCCAGCGAGGAACCATAGAAACATACAGGTGTGCCCTGCTTCCATTTGTTTGGGAGTAACCAAGTTCCTCCTCCGGTTTCTGCAACAATGCAAGAAAAAGGCACTAAAAATACCCTAAAGGGTTTTTTCTTTTGTTTTTTAGGGTAAAAAAAAAAATCAATGAAAACCAGAGTTCATTCTTCAAAGGAAATTGCTTTCCAAAAAATTGTTAAAAATCTGTCGGGGCTGAGGATGTAACTCAGCCCTAGAGGGCTTCCCTGGCCTGTGTGAGCTCCTGGGCTCAATCCCTGGGGAGAGAGGCGGTGCAGGCAATCAGTGAGAAAGTGTCTGTTGTTCCGGGTCAGCGGAGACCGCGGCAGAAGGCTTAGTGAAGTCTGTCTAGAGGGAGGAGAGGGCAGCCTCCGCGATTCGAGGCTTCAGAGGGCATGTTCTGGAGAAGCTGGTGCTGGGCCAAGCTTCACGCGTTTCCTCTCTTCTCTTCCTCCGCGTGGAGGGTGGGCAGGAAGAAGAGAAGGGAAAGGGGAGAAAGCAGAAGACATCCACAGGGGTCCGGAGTGTAAAGATCTCCGAGAGCTGACAGGGTCCGTCTTCCCTACCCCACCCAACTGTCTTCCCAAGAGCAGCGTTCCCAGCCACATCCGGAGCCGCGTAACTACGCATGAAGCGGTGACTCAGACGGCGGCGGTGACGAGTTACTCGGCTGTACGAGCTGTTGGCAGCAGCCACCAGCGAGCCTGAAGGAACTGAGGCTGGAACGCGAAGTTACCTGATTTAACATTTGTGGAGAGGGCCCCCAAAAAGATGAAAGTAGGAGCTGGGGGGCGCGGGGGCTGCCCAGGCCTCACAGACAGCCACACAGACCGAGATACCGCGACCTGCCAGATACTGCGGCCACCTTAAACAGTTTCAGTGAGATAGGCAGCAGTTGCCCTCACGCATGATACCGGAAACAGATGTTAAGAAACCGGAAGTGGGTGATAATCGCAACAGGAAGTTCTACCTCTGGCCTTCCAGCCCCTCACTCCAGCATCATTGAGCCAAGTGTGGGGGATAGGCCTCATCTGAGGACGTAAGGTAATGGTGGGGATTAAGCAGGGTTAACAGTACCCTCTGGATAAGGGAACAGTTTCCAGTGTCTCCAGTGCTGTCAGGGAAGAGAGCCAGGGAAGGTTATCAGCACTCCGACTTCCGTTGACCCCATTCCACAGGCTCTGTCTTCTGCCGGCCTCCCAGTAATACGTGCAGGAGAGAGAGGAGAATGTCTGAAAATGAAAACAGAAAGATCACGGCTCATACCGTGTGCTGAGGTCAGGCGAGCACTTGGGAAGGTGGCCAGCAGGTTCCCCCCCTTAATTCCACGACGGCCCTGATGTGAAGATGGGAGGGATCCCAGGCAGAAGCCCAGACCTGGAGCATGAGGCCCTTCCCTAGGGCTCCTTGCCCACTGCGGAGAACCATAGCAGAGCCAGGTGATCCGAAGGGCAAATTTTTCCGAAGTCCAGGGCTACATGAAGGTATTTAGATGGCCGCATGCCAGAGAGATGGGCATTCACCTCTCTCAGATATCCAAAACAAAACCAACATTAAACCAGATACTAGTAAGTGTAAGGGAGTTTCCTCTTAGGGCACTATTAAGATGCTATTTTTGAAATAGCAAACTCCTCCCACCAAGACCCCTAAATCCTGTCCTTCTAATCATGAGTTTAGCCTGTCTATTGGACAAATAGCTTTGAAGGGCTACAATTGTCATTTGTGAAGAAGGGGAAAATTAAGCCAGGGTCATCAGGGTACATTTGGGAGAAGCCACTGGGGTTTAGTGTTAACTTCACTGGAGCTTCAGGGGACTCTACAGTCCCCAAAACAGGGTCAGAGAAAGGCCCAGGCCACAGGGATCTAACCATTTCAAAACTGAAATTGACTACCTTACCTTTTCTTTTTCTTTCTTTTTTTTTTTTTTTTTCATCTTTTTGAGACAGGGTCTCCCTATGCAGTTCAGACTGGCCTTGAGCTCACTTTGTAGCCCAGGCTGGTCTTGAACTCACAAAGATCCTCCTGCCTCAGCTCCCAAGTGCTGGGATTACAGGCCTGCGCCAGCACACCCGGTTGGCTACCTTACCTTGCACTTATTTATTATGGTACCATTTAACTGTACTTTATGTCAGCTCCAAGGCCACTGACAATCTGTTTCCTTGGAGCACTTATAGGTGTCATCAGAATTCCAAGGCTTTCCACAACAAACAAGGCCATTTGTAGGGTAGTGGCCATGGGTATCAAGGTCCATGACTAACGGGGTCGCCCTGTGACCTTTAGAGAAAAGAGCACGAACAGAGAGGCAGTGGCAACAGATAAATGGGAAACCCAGGTTACTGTGTTGCTTCGTAGGCTGGAACCGGGGTTGGAGAGAGGATGCAGTGCTGAAGGAGGAGACAGAGAGGGTGTGTTCCGAACTGCAGCGCAAGGGCCCTTGGTGGGGATGGGCTATTACCTCTGGTCACAGAGAAGGGGTTCACAGACCCGGAGTGAATGGCTGCTGTAAATGAGGGCTATAAAATGAGGTGCATGAGAGAGCAGACGTTCCCTTCACCAGCCTCTGCCCTTCCTCCAGAGATCTCCGCCCACTGTCCGCACCCGGAGCTCCTGGAGGGCTCTCCTGGACACACTACCCCTGGCCTGGGGAAGAAGAGACCAAAACTAGAAAACCCATTTGACGCAGCCATTCCCCTCTGGGCATCTCCGAAAGCGTCATGTGTCGTATTACAGTGAAGTGTGCACACCCGCACTTACAGCAGCACTGCTCATGGTAGCCACAGCCTGGCCGCCGCCTCTGTGTCCATCCTAGATAAATGCATAACGAAAATATGGTGCACACAGCCAAGCGCTACTGCGTGAAGCAATACAGACCTGAGTTGGCTGGAGGAGAATGGGCGCCCCTTGAGACCATTATGCTAAGTGAAATAAACTGGACCCACAAGCTGAAATACCATGTGGTTTCTCTCATTCAAGAAACCCAAATCGGACCTGGCCCTGGTGGCACATGCCTGGAATCCCAGCACTCAGGGTGGCTGAAGCAGGAGGATCGCTTCTAGTGTGAGGCCAGCCTGGGCTACAAAGTGAGTTCAATGTCAGCCTGAACTGCAGAGTGAGATCCTGTCTCAAAACAAGACACCCAAATTGTCAATAAAGAGGAAAATAAAAACTAGATCATCGGAAACAGAGAGATGGGAAGGGGGTCGAGGATGGGGGAGGGGTGGAAAAAGGAATGGGGGTGTGTTGTGTCCCCGTGCCAACTCCACACAGGAGTGCGCACGTCGTGGGCTGCAAATGCGTACTAACAAACAGAAAAAGGAGAGAACAAACCCGAACGCAAATTCACAGAATGCAGTAAAGCTACAGGAAACTCGCGAAACTCCCAGGCGACATACCCCCGCTTGCCCCTCTCTCTGCTCGTGTTTCCACGGCCGCTCACTTGTCACACTGTACGGGGCCCCCTTTCCTTCCCACTTCCTCCCCCGCCCCGTGGATGGTGCCCGCATTCTGCGAATGCCGGGCCCCTCCCTGCGCACCACACGGAGGCCCGGACGGGCCGTCATGTTCCCACCCGTGCGCCTCGAGCTCACCCAAACTGAGCTGTACTCCCCCGTAGCGTCCTGGCTCTCCGGAGGGCAGGAAGCAGGTCTGGTCCCACTGTGCTTCCCCCACGGCCGCTATCGCGCCCGAGACCCTGCAGGAAGTACATTCACCAGGAGCATTTCCTAAATGAGCAGCTACCCCAGACTCCACCCTCCGCCCCCGGGGCCCCAAGTCTCCCAGTCTTGGAAATTTGGTTCCTGGAATCAACAAACTGAGCCTCCCTAAATCACACCGCAGGCCAAAGAGGTGACCCGCAGAGCTGAAGCTCACTGAAATGCAAACAGTATTAAAGGGGTCGATTTTACTGAGCAAACATTCTCTAAAGTATGGCGCTAGGATAGAGAACTTGGAGGTATAGTAAACAGCAGTGAACACATGAGAGTATGCTCCACAGAGCTGGTCGTTCGAATTAAAACAACACTGAGATTCCATCTCACCTCAGAAAGAAGAGTGTCACCAAGAAATCAACAGTAACATGCTGATGAGGACTGGGGCGGGGAACCTTCTCCTTTGTTGCTGGGAGTGTACACTGGTGCAACCACAATAGAAAGCAGTATGCAGATTCCTCAACAAACTAAAATTGGACCTAGCTGTTCGCCTTCCCGAAAGAGTCAGAGCCATCACACCATGATGATACATGCATATGCATGTTCACAGCAGAATTTGTCACAGCTGAATGTTGAAAACAGCCCATATGCTCATCAACACATGAATGGATAAAGAAAATGTATTTATGTAGAATGGAGTACTACTCTGCCATAAAGAAGGGTGATAAACTGGAGCATTTTTAGGAAAATAAACGCATCTTGAGATCATAATCTTAAGTAAAATACATCATAAATGGAAGCCCCAGGGGAAATGAAAGAAAATGGCTACAAGAGAAAGAGGGAGAATGGACCTTCATGAATTCTAGAAACAGAAGGGTAAGAATATGTCCAGCTGCCTTGTCTAGGGAATCGTTCAGGGAAAGGTCTTCGCTAGAGACTACAAGAGGTAATGTCCAGGGGCTGGGGATATAGCTCAGTGGAATAAGCGCTTGCCTAGCAAGCGCAGGGTCCTGAGTTCGATCCCCAGTACCGCAAAAAAAAAAAAAAAAGAGGTAATGTCCCCTTGGGGTAGCCACGAGAAAGGAAGGCTAGATCCCTACCTCACACTATACACACAAATACATTTTAGATTTAGATCTAAAAAGAAAAGACAGTCCTAAAACTTCCAGAAAGAAATGTATGGACTGTTTTTAGAATACTTGAGTTAGGAAGGTCTATTTAATACCATACCCAGATCATAAAGTTGTAAACAAGAGAGATTTGGCTATCTAAAAATCATAAAGTGATAATACACCTGAGAGTATAATATGGAGTTTCCAGGGAGACTTCTAGGGAGACCCTCTCATGCACCTCATTTTATAGCCCTCATTTACAGCAGCCATTCACTCCGGGTCTGTGAGCCCCTACTCTGTGACCAGAGGTAATAGCCCATCCCCACCAAGGGCCCCTGCGCTGCAGTTCGGAACATACCCTCTCTGTCTCCTCCTTCAGCACTGCATCCTCTCTCCAACCCCGGTTCCAGCCTACGAAGCAACACAGTAACCTGGGTTTCCCATTTATCTGTTGCCACTGCCTCTCTGTTCGTGCTCTTTGCTCTAAAGGTCACAGGGCGACCCCGTTAGTCATGGCCCTTGATACCCATGGCCACTACCCTACAAATGGCCTTGTTTGTTGTGGAAAGCCTTGGAATTCTGATGACACCTATAAGTGCTCCAAGGAAACAGATTGTCAGTGGCCTTGGAGCTGACATAAAGTACAGTTAAATGGTACCATAATAAATAAGTGTAAAGAAGAAAGAAGCAAAGCTATTCTTTCCTTCATTATCATAAATATAGATGAAATGGTTGGAACTCCAGCAGCTATATAGGATCCAGGAGGCAACGCTGAGAACGGAAGCCATGAACGTAAAGATAATAATATCCTGGAACCACTTCATCACTGCTGGGCTGCCCACTGCCTTTCATTTATACAAGAAGAGTTTCTCTTGTTAGACTTTCAGGTCTTTAACATAAGCAGCAATTCACAAATTCCTGATTCATTCAGAAGCGGTTTCCCACTACAGAGACATTTAGAATCACAGATATAAAAAGCAAAGCAAAACAAAACAAACGAACAAAAAAACCACCTGTTTCAGAGGAGTAAAGAGAAACCAGGAACAGGACTAAATCCTCCTCCTACCACCACCAACTCTACCCCTACACCACAATGACCACATTTGTTTTCTCACTTGCAAATACACTTCAGGAAGAATTCGGCAGAGCAGCGCCCCAGAGCTGTAGCGCGGTACTCGGGGCTGTATGATTCCTGCTGGCTTTCAGTTCCCTCTTCTGTTTCATCAGTTTTGTAATTTACCATTTTATAAAGGTTATTTTAAAATTATCTTAAACAGGGCGAGGTGGGGCACTCCTGTGATCCCAGCACTTGGGAGGCTGAGGCAAGAGGGTCGCGTGGGCTACATACTAAGTTCAAGTCCAGCCTCAACTACAGAGTGAAACCTGTCTCAAAAATCCAACACAAAATACCTCAGGAAATGCAAACCAGAATAGTGCTGTCTCGGACTGTGGAAGTGGACTGTGACTTATTTTCCCTCTCACATACAGCGTGAACAGGGCTGGGCTTTCTTTTACTGATGGCAGACAAGAGAGAGAGTTCTATTTTCTGGGTTTTAAAAAAACAAAAACCAAAGTTCTCCTGGCTCTGCATAGCCCCCTTTCCTGCAGGCCCTGGGGAAGTGCCTGTTCCGCTGGACCCCCGCCCAGAGGGTGCACCCCCCCCCCCCGCACCCTCCATCCCTAGCTATGGTCATTTCCATCCTTCAGGATCGGACCCTGGAGGCCTCAGGACAGGTGGCCACAGGAAGAGTCTGTGCCCTGCCAGGCCTGCAAGAAGCCTTTGCAACCTCTGTCCCCACTCCACACTTAAACTGAGTGGCCCCCTTCCTCAGTGCTGAGCTGCCTGGGACCAGCATCTGGGGCATCTGTAGGAGCTGCATCTGTGTGACCAGGTAGGGACCCAGGGCCCATGTCACAATGCCCATAGGACACCCAAGTTCCTCCTGTCCTTGGGAGACACCCACTCCGCCCCTACTTCTGCTATCTTATCTGCTGGGCCAGGGCCAGGGGCCCTGTGTACAGACCTGCTGGTACGCAGTTTACACAGGGAAAGCGGTAACATTGTAGAAGTGCCAGGGGCGCCTGTGGGCGGAGGCACTCTGGGAAGACACCCTGGAGGAAGTGGTAGGCCTGATGGGCACACGAAGATGGTCAGGCCAACAGCAAGGAAAGGGCACACATCATGGCCTTACCGATGCCTGTTCATGTCCAGTGCACACAAGCCATGTCTCTCTCTGTGCCTCTCAGTTCCTGGAAACCAGGCCCTCAGCTCTGGACCTGGCCCCAGAATGCTCTGCGGAGGGAGCCACAGGGCCCCAGCAGCCCGGTGTGCCCGCCCCTGGGGGTGGGGCATCCTCATCCTCACTCTGGAGCCCCTTGAGCCCTGCTCTTGGCTCTTCAGTAAAGAACTGTGGGACAAGGACTCTGCTGTGGTGAGCAGCACCATCCCGTTGGGGTTAGTTACCCTGTTGATCCTCTCCTTCTGAGCTTCATACCACTCCACAGTCACAGCCAAACCCACTCACATTTCCTTTTGACAGTTTTTATGCTTTTTTTTACACTTCAATTTCAGATCCATGCTAGAATATATTTTGACATCTTGAATGGAATAGGAAAGGCAATAATTATGCTAGAATCAAATAGCAATAGCTTTGAAATAAAGCTTTGGACCTTCTACCTTGAAAAAAATCACACATGGCCAGTGATTTTTGTGGCTGAAATAATAATCCAATTCATAAAGTAGAAAGCAAACAAGTCAATCTTAATTGGTATAATACACAGGATTTTATTATCTCTATTAGGAAACTTCTAATCTTGGCTGCATTTAAATAGTACTACCACGGGGTGCTATTTAAATAAGATACTCTTGTGGCTTCTAATCAAGTTCCTGTCTCCCCTCTGCCCAAAAAACAGGTACAATGTTGGTTGTAGTCTATGCAATCACACACAAATAAACGGCTGTTGCAGCATGCTGATCCAACTACCCACGTGGAGCAAAAACTGTCATTGGGAGCCTAACACACATGTTCCTCCCTTTGGGAGAATCCAGGAACGAAGTCAGAAAGCGTCAGGGAGACCAGCGCACTGAGAGGAAGTAAAAGCACAGTGAAATGCAAACAGCATTTCTAAAGGAACCTGAGGAAAATCCAAGGTCACAGCCAAGTGGGCACCAGAACAGGAAGGCGCAGCCTCCAGAGGTGAAAGCGGGGTGCTCATGCCGGGGGCTCTGGGAGCTGCAGACTAAAGTCGGATTCACGGGCCCCCTGTTCCCTTTGCTGTCTGTGGAAACCCTTCCTGCTCTGTACTTCGCAGTGGAAATGAATGGAGAACCAGAGAGTATTCAGAATACACCCAAAGCCAATTCCGGTGGAACATCTAGGGCACGTTCAACCAGAGGCAGAGCTCACCAGGGACAGAAGGAAGCAGCAAGAACAGAAAGCGAGGAACCCCATGGAACACGCTGCAAAAGCACGCCAAGCCGGGCGTGGTGGCGCACACCTGTAATCCCAGCACTCCAAAGGCTGACGCAGGAGGACTGTTGTGAGTTCGAGACCAGCCTGGGCTACAAAGTGAGCTCAAGGCCAACCTGAACTGCATAGCAAGACCCTGTCAAAAAAAAAAAAGCATGCCAAATGCAAACTTACCTTTCAATAAAAAGCTGTTTGTATAACTGAAAGCTGTATTACTGGGTTTTTCTTTTAAAACAAAAGCTGTTAATGCATGAGTTGTTTTTTTCTAAACTACAACCTCAGTATTCAGGTTTAATTGCAGGGTTGGCACTTTGCCATAAATAAGTCGGTTTTGGGCTGCAATTTGGGCTCTGGTCTCTAGAAGGATCCACATCACTACCCCCTATAGGGTGATATAAAACCATTGCTTCAGGGGACTCTCGTGCTGGGCAGACACTGTCATGTGTCTGCAAAGAAGGTCTGCAAGCTAACATGCAACTTTGCCGAATCTGTGGCCTAAATTAATAACTAATAGCACATTCAAACAGAGGTTGTTTTAAGTTAATAACAAATAGCACACTCAGATCTTCCAGAGCAGCATGTCTCAACCAGGAGTAACACAACATTGTCTGAAGACATTTTTGGTCAAAATTTTGGACCGGATGGGGCATGTACTGGCATCTAGTGGGTGGGGGCCAAGGATGCTGGTAAGCTCCCTACACTCTGCAGACGGATTCTCCTCAGAAGATGCATTCAGTGCAGAACATCACGAGCATAGAGGCTGAGGAGTTCTGCCCTATGTTATCAGACAACCCTTGAGCGGGTATTAGAGAACAAGGTACTGCAAAAATAGGCTACCCGTCTTTTTCTCCCATCTTTCAAGAACCTGTGCAGCTTCTGTTCAAAGGCAGAAGGAGGTTTCTAACAAACTAATGCCATTCTTACCACCATCCAGCCATCTGCTTTCCAGGACAGATAGGTCTCTCCAAAAAATTTCACCTGAGTTTCTTAATAAGGGTTTTCTATTTAACCTGTAGGACATAAAAATTTTTTCAGTGTAGCAGAAATTCCCCTGCCCATTTACTGAGCGTTTTGTCTTAGTATAATCTTAACTACACTTGCCTCTCAGAGGCTGCTGGGGGTTTTCCAGGCAGCAGAAAATATTTATAAATTTCTTTCAAAATCGGACTATTTTATTAAAAAGAAAAGGAAAACTATCAGATCTGATATCACTGGGGGCACCAGGGATTTAGCTCAGCGGCATAAGCACCTGCCTGGCAATAGAACCCAGTCCCGAGTTCTATTCCCCGTGCAAAACAAAACAAAACTTGATGTCACTGGGGGAAACTGGCAGAAGGGACAGAGGGACAGGCCACAGGGAGGCCCTCAGGCTGGGAGTCAACCACACAGTGACACATCTGGACAAATCACTTTCCATCTCAAGGGCTGTACTTAAATCCCGGAAGCCAGCAAGGAAGCCCTATTTATTGGTGTGTCTGGCAGAGTCACCCTTTCGCCCAGCAGGAAGAAAGGTTATCAGGGGGTGGACACTATCTCATGTTTTACATTTCAGGCAAAGCCCATAAAGTGTTCCCACACCAACTCAGTGCCGATCTGAACCCGAAGAAGTAAGTACCGAGCACCATGCTCGTTCTGGTGAGTCACGGTTTCCTACTGCTACACAAGGTGTGCGAGAAAGGACCATGAGAGGAAACCACGGGTGGCAAAGGGACACAGGTACAGTCTGACGGTCTGGCTTAAAAGCATGTGAAATGCCCCAGCCTGGACTGGTACTGCAGTGCTAATAGGGCTGGCTGGGGCAGCAGGCCAGGATCTTCAGACCTGGAAGGATCCCTTGCTGCGTGGTTGGCCTGGGCTTCTTGTAAGACCCACGTACCTCAAAGAGAAGACGGCAACAAAACTCCCACCACTTCCCATCGCTCCCTTTCCTCTCCTCTGAGCTGCCACCAGTTGCGGTAAGAGGATCGTTCTCTTCCAAACCTCTAAGGAAGAACAAACTCCCTCGCTGCAGCTGGACACAAAGCATTTGGCCACTTAGAACGTTTACCTTGTGCTTCTCTGTGAACCTGGGCTTATAACCGGACCCCCCTCTCACCTTTAGTATTGGCAATGTTAATCTCAGGCCGTTGAACAGCCATGGGTCAGTGTTTCTTACCCTTGCAGTTTTGCTTTGACTCCCATGAATTAAATGTCTCTGGAAATCGAGCAGCTCTGTTTACAGGCAGTGGGAAGTGTCTAACGGATTCGTGGCCAACTCCTTAGTGGAATCCCGTGATCAGTCACAAGGCCAGGCCAGGGCCTTGACACTCATTCTGAATAACTTGGCTATTTTTTCTACCTTGGCAATGGACATGAATGGAGAACTGGATGACATGCAGGACTGACTTTCAGCATCAATAACTGGTGGACTGCGTAGGGCACATTCAACCTGATTTCTAATCTCTTCAAAAATACTCCCCACAGCCAGGCGTGGTGGCACATGCCTGTAATCCCAGCACTTGGAGGGTGAGGCAGGAAGATCGTTGTGAGTTCGAGACCAGCCTGGGCTACAAAGTGAGCTCAAGGCCAGCCTGAACTGCATAGCGAGACCCTGTCAAAAAAAAAAAAAGTGCTCCCCATGAGAACCAATCTCTACAGCATGAGATACTCCTAAACCACTTTCAGCTTGGACCAATCTCAAGACTAAAGTATAAGCTTTTAATGCCTCATAAGTATAAGATAGTTACCTTTTTATCTTAAGTCTTATAAAGCACTTGGCTGTGTAATATGATCCTGGACCAACAATGAATATTTGCTCTAATAGATATCCTATGCCCTGCTGCTGCACTTCTGTGAATTTTCTGCATTTTTTGACTCTTTAACACCTTATCCTAAAGTGATCTCTTCCTCTTCTTGCAATGCTTTTATGGATATTTATAGAGAAAGAGATGCACACACACACACACACGCTATAGTATATTTTGAATATGTGTATTTTACTTTAGGCCAATTCTGCCTCATTAAACGCTTTTTTTTTTTTTTTTTTTTTGGTACTCGGAGTAGAACTCAGGGCCTTGTGCTTGCCAGGCAGGTGCTGTGACACTGAGCTATGTCCTTGGCCCTCCTTAGAGAATTTTTTTTTCTTTATTTATTTTTACAGTGTTGAGACTGAACCCAAGGAGCGTGAAGTTACATCCCCAGCCCTTTTTATTATTTTACTGAGATCATTTCTTGTGAAATTGCCTGGGCTAAGCTCAAACTTGTGACACTCCTGCTGCAGCCTTTTAAGTACCTGGGAGTACAGACATATGCCACGGAGCCCAGGTAACAAAGCCATTTTCTTAAAGAATTGTGAAGACTGAAGATGTGGCGCAACAGGATGGACCTTCCCTAGCATGCACAAAGCCCTGGGTTCAGTCCCCAGCACTACACACTGAAACACAGAATATAAATCACTGCTAGAAGAATTGATAAAGTGTGGCCATACCTACAATGAAATATATATACATAATTTTTTTTTTTTTTTGCGGTACTGGGGATCGAACTCAGGACCCTGCGCCTGCTAGGCAGGCGCTTACTCCACTGAGCTATATCCCCAGCCCCTAGAGTGTTTGTTCTTTTTTTTGGCGGTACTGGGGATTGAACTCAGGACCCTGCGCCTGCTAGGCAGGCGCTTATTCCACTGAGCTATATCCCCAGCCCCATAATTTTTTTTTTGAGACAGGGTCTCACTATGCAGTTCAGGCTGGCCTTGAGCTCACTTGGTAGCCCAGGCTGGCCTTGAACTCAAAACGATCCTCCTGCCTCAGCCTCCTGAGTGCTGGGATGACAGGCGTGAGCCACCATTACAATGAAACACTGAGCTTTAAAAAGAAAGGGAGCTCCGGCACATGCCGCAGGATGGATGCACCCTGAGGACATCGTGCTGAGCGAAACAACAGCCACAAAGTAAACGACTGTGCGACCCCCCCCAAAAAGGGTCTGGAGTCATCAAGCTCAGAGGAGACGAAGAACAGTGGAGATTACGGGCGCCTCGTTCACTCCCCTCGACCGCCCGCCGCCCACGACCCGAAGAACAGAGGTCCAATGTTGGCTCACCGTTTATAGAGGGCTCAGTCCATAGTCAGCTGGCTCCGAGACAGGGCAGCACGGCAGAGGGGCATCGCGGAGGAGAGCTGCTCAGAGCGCGGTGGCCAGAAGCAGGGATTAAGAAGGAAGGAGTGCCAGAGGAAGACGGCCCCTTTCGGGCCACACCCCGTGACCTCTTCCCCACCAAGCCCGGCTGCCCAGCATCACATTTAGCTATAAACTCATTAGAGCACGAGCATGGCACTCCCACGATCCAACCATAGAAAATAGTGTGCGTAGTTGCCTTCTGAGTAAGGCAGCCAGCTAAGAGAAGGGCCCACGCTGGAGGCGGGCGAGAAGCATGCTGCCAAGAACTAAAACAAGAACAGGCCGTGATCTAGGACTCTGAACCAAGGGTGAACTTCCTCAGGCTACGTGCAGTGCAGCCCCCTCCCCTCTAAAGGGACTTGCAGCCACTCCCTACCCAGCTCCTGGGTTTTGAGGAACTTGCATAACCACCTTTTTATTTAAAATCCCTGCTTCCTGAAAGCCTGCATGCTGAGTAACTGGGTTAGAGAGCCGCAGTGCCCACTGGCCACTGTAAATTCACAGAGCTCCTGTGATAGGAAACCACAGAACGCTTGAGAATTCCCCAACCTCCATAACAAGTTCCAACTGCAGGTCCATGTGAAAAACCCACCTTTCGGGTTCCCCTCCGAGAGGCAGCCAGAGCCTCTTCTCATTTCCAATAAAAACTCCCCTAACTTCCTCCTTTTGTTTCTGAACTTCATGCCTCTATGCTGTGAGGCCACAAGCTCAGTGTGTCCAAAATTAACTGCTTCACCATCACTTCCCAAAAGCCCCACCTGTGAGCACATGAGCTTTGGGGGGACATCCAGGTATACACCACAATGCCAGGGGCTAGAGCAGGAGGGGAATGGGGCGGTGGGTATTGCTGAATGGATACAGAGTTTTGCTGGGACACTGGAAAGTCCCGAGATGCCTGTGCAGGCGGCTGCTCAACAAGGCAAATGTGTTTCCATGCTTGCATTGAACCATACACTTTATTTTTGTCTTTTTGAGACAGGGTCTCGCTATGCAGTTCAGGCTGGCCTTGAGCTCACTTGGTAGCCCAGGCTGGTCTCAAACTTGAAATGATCCTCCTGCCTCAGCCTCCCGAGTGCCGGGGTGGATTACAGGGGCGTGCACCACCACGCCTGGCTATACACTTTTTTTTTTAAGGATAAAATGGTATATTGATTGGACTCCATGGTTACAGTGCCAACAAGGCGCCCAGCTCAGCGGAAGTGCCAAGTGTGAATAGCCATAGCTTCGTCCGCTTGCACAGGGAAGCCAAGGCAGGTGCCTCGGGACCTCAGCCAGGCCTGCAGGGACCCGCGGGAGCCGCTGATGGTCAGAGACCTTGGGCTGTGAACACATGTGCATCTTAGAAATAACGGCACACAATTCTTACAAGTGCAGTACAATGGTTGCTATATCCGCCGTGAACAGACCGTTGACCCCCAGCGGCTTCAAATGTTCTTACACAAGCTGGCCCAGCTACATGCATCTGTGTGCATTCAATTCACATTAAGTCAAATTAAATAATGAAAATTTGTCAACATTCCCAGAAGAAAATCTGATACGGCCTGTTTCTTTTCGCCTAAAGTAGTGATTGATTTTTCCATCCAATTCAGTACCAGTAGCCAGCAACAGCTTCAGAATATGATGAAGGTGACGCATTTCTGCCCTTAATTTCTGATGCTTAGTCACAGGTAAATCTGATACACATTCTATTGCTTTCTCATAAAAATTCTCAAACTGTCTCAGAGACAGTTCTTTCTACTTTCCTTGCTATTCATGTTTGTGTAAGAACCCTAGAGATAGAATATTGGAGACTGCTATTAGGGAGGGGAGAAACAGCCCTTCTTACATAGAGCAATGGCTAAGATAGTTAAGGGCAGAGATTAGCGTGAAAGAGCTCAAAATCCAACCGGAGCTGTTGCTGTGTGTCGCACTGCTGTGACAGAGTATCCCGCACCCAAGTTAAAGGAAGGAAAGATGCACTTGGCTCACAATTCACAGGAGTTTCAGCTCACAGTTGGCTGGCTCTAAGGCAGGGTGGCGTGGCAGGGGGTCATGCGGAGGAGAAAGAACCCACAACAAGCAAGCAGGCAAGAGCAAGCAAGGGTTGACCACACACTTTCTATCTCTTATATGTCGTCCAGGCTGCTCAGGGCGGGCAGCATCACACCCTTAATCCCAGTGCCCTTGAGCCCAGCACTGCACCATGAATCAACCCCAGCATCACATACTCTAGATCCAGCCACCTCTGAAAAAGCCCCACCTAGCACCGCGTGAGGCTTTCGGGGGACACCTAGACGCCAGCCATAACATACAAGGTCCCTTCAGGTTTCTGGGTTCTTGCGTACGATGAACAAAGGGTGGGGAGTGGCACATGATGGCAGTTGACTTTTACACCTGTAGCCTGAAGGATCAGGCAGGAACAGTGGGACCAACACGTCCGTGCACACAAGCCTGCTAGTGTTTCCTAGGGCACAGAATAGCTCTCAGAGACGACGCAGGAGAGGGTCACGCTTGACCGGTACGCACGCTATGCCTATCCACTGTCCACTGTGAACTTCCTTCCCCTCCTCAGTCACCTTACGGTGACAGGTGGTTTCCCGGGTGGGAAACCCTGCCTTTCCTGTCTATGCCCAGGAACACCCACTGTGTGTCACTGTTTCAATTCCGGCTTAGTCTCCACATGTCCTAGACTTCTCTCCTGCCTGCCCTCTGCTCCTGGGAACGGTGAGATTCTCCCTGAGGGCTTTGAATGGACCCACCCGGAGGACGGCTGGGCCACCCGAACGTCCATCCCACAAGTTAATCACTTTGTCACGCTCTCCAAGGTCCCAGGCTAAACTCTGGGGCTTGGTGAAGCCCCAGAAGCGCAGAGTGGCTAAGGGGTACTTGGCTGGGGGCTGGGAGCTGGGAGCCAGTGCACAGACAGAAAACACTGCTGTAACTTCCGTGGCTTTGCCCTCTAAGCCCCCCCATCTCACACCCTTTCCGGCTGTCTTGCTAGTCACAGGGCACCTGATTGTTCTGTTTCTACAGGGGCCGGGGTAGTTGCGATGCTCACCTCGTCAACTTGACTGCACCAAGACCCGCCAGGAAGCTGGTGCAGCACATTCTTTCTGTTGTTCCTGTTGCTTCACAGAACTCTGACTAACACAGGGGCTCACAGCCTGCCCCCACTTTCCCATGCACAAGGCTTTCTCCTTCTTCGCTTCCCCTACTCCTGGAACTTTACACTTTTCTCTGTCACCCCTACCCCAAGATGTGGGCTTTGATAGCCCTGAAAGGAATCTTTGTTTCTCTTGTGGAAGTGTGGGCTGTGGTATTTGGGTTGAAGAGGAAGGGTGTTGATTCTGCCAGCTGGAGAACCTGGGGGTCTGAGTTCCACGTGTTTTACCCATTTCAGGCATGTTCTCTTTGGAGGTCAGGCTCAGACCCTGTCCCAGATCTCTATTCCTGGAGCCCTGCAATTCCCATTATGCAATTCCCATTCTTCTGTCCAACGAAGCCAGGAGAGCTCTCCATAAGTCATGGTGAGCAAGCGTCTCAGATGACACCGCTCCATCTCCATTAAAATTTCCATATGGGTTTCTAAGATAAAAACAGGGTGCCTGTAGCTCTTGGAAGTACTGGAAAGAGTTGCAAGTGTGCCATGAGGTCTGGAAAGAGCCTGTGTAAGTGTCCTGCCCAAAAGAGTGGGCCAAGAGGTGGCTGCCACAGCTGTTCTGAGCTTGGAGGAGGAAATAATGGGGGAAATTGTATCTGTCCTCCCTCTGCTCCCCATTCAGAAAGAAATGGCCTAGACAGGAACATTATCAATCAGGTAATTTTTAATAAGGCAACTAAATTATTTATGGCCAAACCTTGAAAGTTAAACTTTAAAGGACCTTTGACTGGACCGCCCTGGAGGCCCACGTGATGAATGCCAGTACGGCTCAGTACAATAACTCGGTTTTTACCTAAGTTAGTTCCTTGATGGGGAAGCGGGTGGGGAGGGTAAAGAGCAACACCGGGACCCAACTCCCTGCTTCTCCTACTGCGGACGATGCATCCCTAGGAGCCCTCTGCACCACTTCCAGCCACCAGCCCGAAGCTCAGTGGGCACTGGGCCACCCCCGACCAGGGGATGTACATGCTGGCTCCTCTCTGCCAGCCCTGAGCCTGCTCCTGTTTTCTGAGGGACTGTGACAAAAAACACTGTGATCACCATTATGAAAAACACACAGGGGTGCTGTCCGTGCCCCCTCCCCACGCCAAACCCAGGGACTGGGCACCAGCGGGAGCGCCCCTGAGACAGGTGGGAGGGCCTGCCTGCCCTCTGTGCAGTGCCTCCGGAGGGATGGCAGAGGGCGGGTGCTGGAAGTCCTCCTGGGGAGCTGACTCCTGCAAGAGTCCCTGGCCAGGTAAAAGAGGAAGGGGAAGTGTGCTCTGGGCAGTGTGAGGCATGTAGAAGGCTTTGCAGGCAGCGGAGAGCAGGGAGCTTTAAACAGAGCGGACCGCACGGCTCAAGTCGGCCCAAGAGGAAGCAAAGGGGCGAGAAACAAGAGCAGGCCCAGCGCACAGGGACCTCCGTAAGCGAAGGAGAGGGGGCTGCGCCTTCCCTGACACAGCAAGAGAGGACACTGTGAGCGTCAGACCTACCCACTGGTTTGCGAGCTGGTGTATAGACTGGGGTAAGCCCGGAAGCAGAGAGATCAGCCAGGAGTGTCTTGGCTAGCTCGGAAATGCAACAACCCCTGTCCCAAGCATTTCATGTGTGCTTATCACCTGCTCTGGTGGCGGGCACTATTACATTTTACTTTCAATGTAGAGAAAAATTGAAAAACTTGCCTGAGGCCACACAGCAGTGAGGACAGAGCCAGAATGTACCTGTGCTCAGAACCCTGGTGTGTCCCCTCCTGGAGGGCATGACGATAAATCTGTTGGCTAATAGGACCCTGAGACCGACTGGGTGTGAGAGAGGGACGGGTTGAGCGTGGCTTCCAACGACTGCTGTGTGCCGCGGGCTGGGTGGCAATGCCTTTCACTGCACAAAGGTGCACAGAGCACGGTCACCGCTGTGTGGCAAGGACAGGAGCGCGTGGGCACGTCCTGAGTTTGAGGTGACTCTGGAAAGTCCAAGTGGAAACGCCTGGCGAGGCATTGCACACACACTTTTGGAGCCCAGGGAGCAGATGTGCTCAGGAACAGAGAAATAAGAGTGTTGGGTGAGGATGGCCAGAGCGCGCGAGAGTGAGAGAAAATAGCTCACAGTCTGTGGAGGTCTCAGTCCATACTCGGCTGGCTCCAAGACGGGGTGGCACACGGCAGGGGGCAACAGTTCATGGTGGCAGAAGACAGCACAAGCAGCAAGGGCAAAAAGCGAGGAGAGACAGAGAGCAGTCTCTTCCCTCCCTTATACTGCATGCAGTTTTCCTGCCCTAGAGCGGGTGCAGCGCTCACACCCATAATCCCAGCATTGGACCACGAGTCGGTCACAAACTCTAGAAGCCACCCCATGACTGCATGAGGCTTTGAGAGGACATCCAGACACAAACCATAGCACAGCCAAAGCCACATAGCAGAGCAGAGAGTGCAACTCCATGGAAAGATTTTGCCAGGGAGCGGGCAGGAGAGGATGCACCCTGACTGAGGAAGGACTTTGGTTTTGCTTTCGGGTTAATGTGCCTGACCCAGTCACATGGCAGAGGACACAGGAGGGGAGCAGATGAGTGTGGGCAACCTGGGATGGGCAGAGGAAGACAGGACTTGATAGGTGACATTCCCCTTTCCCTGGGGAAATACAAGCCTTTCACAGGGTTGCGTGGAGGTCTGTTGAAGGTTACACAGGCATACAAGTCCAGGTCAGACCCCAGACTGGTTCCCCCAGCTGCCAGTTCTGTTTTTCCTGTTACACAGCTTCCCAAAAGGTTTCCTTTGCTTTTCCTCAAGCAAGTAGCTTTGAACTGTTACTTTTCTCATAAAGTAAAATTATAACTACTAGTTAAGTAATCTTGCTCGGTACATTGACTTTTCAAGAAGACTTTACTTGATACTAGTTTGTGGGCCAAAGATGTGCAGCAGTATTTGAAATTGATTTTATACTCAGGCTGGCGGCTTCAGTGCTGAGACGCCCATGGCATCACGTAGGCATTCCCGGTTGTGGTGTGGCCGTTAGAAATTCACTGACAGATTATGCACAGAAAGGCAAAGGAAAACAACCTTAGAAAAATAGCACTTTTTTCATTAGGTAAAAAACAGGTACTTTAACTATGAAACATTTTTCTTCACTTTGGTTTACATTACATAAAAAGAGCAAAAGCTGAAAGGTCAAATGAAAGGTCAAGGGAAGCGGAACAGTTTGTATGATATTCTTACCTCACGGTTAGGATTTTACACAGACTCAGTGTCCAGGAACTACAGACTGTGCGGCAACAAATCTAAGGGTGGATAGATGGACACATAGAGACACGAGAGAGGGTGAAGGAAACAGGGAGAGAGGGAGAGAGACGCTTTGTAAAAACGAAGGGACAGAAAATGTTCACCCATTTTCTCATAGCTCAAAATGATACTGGTAAATGTCTAACCCCCTTTTTGATGCAAAAAGCCAAACTACATCTTTCCGCAGTCTACTCTTTTCTCTGAGAATGATTCGCTAAGCGACTTTGCACACCATGAGGCCCTCTATGAACACGACTTGAGAGGTGGCATGGGGCATCCAGCCGCAAGATCGCCCAGCACAGAGTATTCTTGACGCCTTGCTTGTTCCTATGGTCAGTCTGGGACTGGGGCCTGGAGTTACGGGGAATGAGGCCTGGTCCTCGGGACTGCTCCGTCGCTTTGACTAGTTGGCCTTGAATTTTACTGTGCTAAAGAAGAAAAACCAACCAGCAGAAAGAGCTGAATTGGATCGCTTAAGGATACAATGTCTTTATTCCGTGTCTGGGTGTATGGGACATTGTCAGACCCCCAGGAGGACAGAGCAGTAAAACTCCCTGAGCAGAGCGGCTGAGCACAGTTGTGGAGACACAGAGACAATGGGAAATCAGAGATTGTGAAAGATGAACAAGCAGCCGCCCTAGGCAGCTGCACCTCCAGGACACAGATGTCACCAAGATGCCAACCCCCAGACCCAGGCTAAAAATTTCCCACTCCTCCCCGATCCAAACACCCCTGTAAGACCCCCCACCCACTGCCGGGGCCCATGGTGTTAGTAACCTTGGCCCGCCTGCGCCCAGGCTGGAATAAACTTCACTTATTGTTTCAGCTTTGCCTGACTTGGTGGCCTTCGCCATGCCTCAGTTTACCCTAACTGACATTACCTGTCTTTATTCCCTGATTGCACGGGCTTGGCCAGGCTGAGTTCTGTCCCAACTAACAGCTGCATTTTGCGGCCTTGAGCAAATAGTTTAATATGCTTAGTGGTGTCCTCTTCATCAGCAGGAAAAAATGAGACAGGGCAGGGTGGGAGTTTTCACAGTCAAATGATAAATTACAGAAATAAAAACAAACCACGCTCCTAGTTTCACCTCCCACAGTGCAGCAGGAATTCGTCATCTTTACCACAAAAGCAAAAAGAAAAGCACATGCCAAGGTAAGAAGTTCCGGCTAATAATTCCTGACCCGGCCTCTGACTCACTGGGTTGCCTCCCCTCTCCCTCACACCCTTGACTCCGGTCCAGAGAGCGCCTCCAGGGCAGTGTCCCGGGCCCACAGCTGCATCTAATTTTTCATTGCTGGGAAATGAGTTGTCCAACCTTCAGCTTCTTCACCTATAAAATGGGAAGAAGAAAACCCAGTCCTTTGGCTACAAGGATTTCTGCAGTAATGTTTACTTCGGCCCAAAGGAGAAGTGAAGATTCTGAGGAAGGACGCGTCCCGCTGGGAGGTGTCTCGACCCCGTCCAGTGGAGGAGGCTGAGGTTTCTTGTCATGTCAGGGTGGTGAAATGGGGTGCACTGGACCACTGTGATGCCCTCCCTCCTCTCCTGAAGGACTGCAACCAAGCCCTGTGAGGAAGTCACCACCTCTCATGAGGCCCCTTTAGGACCTCAGAGCCTGGTCCCGGTGGGGACATTTCAAGGGACACCCTACTTGCTGAGCTGCAGAGCCAGGATGCTGGGCTCAAACCCATCTTTGCTGCAGCTCATTGCTGAGACTTAACTGGACAAGGTGCTGAACCTCTCTGAACCTTGATTTCCTCAGCAAGAACAAGTTCCCACCTCCTCGTATTATAATAAAAACGAACATGTGAAGCCTTTACAGCAAAGTCTTGGACAAGACACAAAGGCCCTAGAGAAAATGGTAGATGTTCTTCAGATTGTGTGTGCAGAGCTAACTCAACTCCCCTTCCTTCCCATTGAAGATCCTTGTGGCATAGAGGAAGAAGCAGTGTGTAAGCCATGGTCCCAGAAAAGCCACCAATCACTGGGTCACTCACCAACCACGGCTGATTGGGAACTGAGCCTTCTAAGTTTCTGAGAGCCCGAAGAGGACCCTGCCATCCTGCTAATAAGCACAGTCTGCTGTGTGAGCCACGTAGGCCTACTGCGTGCTGACGAGACACAGATGGTTGCTAAGAGCTTTTCTCCTTCAGGCCACAGCATTCCCGTGAAGTTATTGCTGTTACTGATTTATTTCCACTTTACAGATGAAAACAGGAGTTGAGGTATTAAGCAAATCCCCCAGTTCTGATGCCGGAATTCTGACTTTCCTAACTCCAGCACACAGACGTTTAAGTACTGTGTGTAAAGCACTCTCTTGGAGGGCTGCCACATGCCATGTAGCTAGGGTAGGAGACACTGAAACTTCTCACTTCCCTCGATTTCTCTCAAGGTAAAACCACCTACAACCCATAGTTCTGGTGGGGACTGAACCAACTGAGGTGGATAGGCCAAGTGCAGTATGGAAGTAGACGTTTAGATGTCTGATGAAGAAACAAGATGTTATAGACAGCATTTGTCTCCCTGAAATTCTTAGGTTGATGAGTGTTAGAAGGATGTGGTAGTGTTAGGAGGTGGACTCTTTGGGAGGTTATTAGCTCATGAGGGTGGGGCCCTCAGCAACGGGATTCGTGCCCTTTAAGAGAGACCCCAGAGAGATGGCCCCTCTCTTCCATGATGTCAGCTCCCTAGGAACCAAAAGGTGGATCCTTGCAAACACCACATATGCCAGCACCTTGACCTTGGACTTCCCAGCCTCCAAAGCAAAGATAAATTTCTGTTGTTTAGAAGCCACCCAGCCTACGGGATTTTGCTAAACAGCCCGGATGAGTAAGAACATACGGAAACAGAAAAGGAGTAACAGGTGGGTGGGGAGGCAGTAAAGACAAGAGCCAGACTCTGCGCTTCACTGGCAGTGGGAAGTGCTGATGGGACATGCAGGTGGCCCGGGAAGAAGCAATGTGGGGTTTTATTTGCAGAGATGTGCAGAAAAGACCTCCACTGATCGCCAGCTGTGTTTGCAAAGTGCAAAGGCCAGGAAAGGAATCTCTGAGCCCAGCGTCTGAGAGAAAGTGCATCTCGCCCATGTTTGTATCACTCACAGATCTAGAAAGCTCTCAAAAATATTTTGGGTTAAAGTCTTAGTGCATGGCTAGGTCAACCCTTAAGAACATCTATACTTCATTATGTTTCAGTTTTGAATAACACATAATGATTCCAGAGACTGATTTAATAAATAATTCTGGCATAACTGGCAGTCCCTCTTGAATAATACAGTTAGATTCATACCCTATGCCATGTGCAAATACCTTTCAAATTGATTACAATGTAGTTTTAATACAAACCAGAGATGTGGCTCAGTTTGGAAAACTCGCCTAGCTTGTGTGAGGCCCTAGGTATGATCCCTGGCATCACAAAACAATTTTAATTTAATTTAAAAAATAAAAGTATTAGAAAAATGGAAAATATTTGTATTACTTAAAGATAAAGGTGATCTTTTCAAACAAGGCAAGAAACTCCTAAGCTATAAGCAACAACAACAACAACCCTGAGATTTGACAGATAAACATCTCACTATAGTAAAAAACCCCATGAACAGTGAATTGTCTTTTTTTTTGGTACTGGGAATTGAACTCAGGACCTTGCTCTTGCCAGGCAGGTGCTTATGCCACTGAGCTATATCCCTGGCCCAGACCCCACAAACAGATTCAAAGGCTAACCAGAAAAAAACATTTACTTAACACCCATAATGAACAGCACTTCTACTTGACAATTAGAAGTTGTCCTGCCCTTCTGAAAGCTACAGCAATGTGTCTTGTGATCTGTCCTTGTGTCTTGGCAGGTGGCGTCTTAGTTACTTTTGCACTGCTGGGACAAAATACCTAACACCCATAAGTTAAATAGGGAAAGGGTTCTTTAGCTCACGGTTGCAGAGGTGTCAGTCCATAGTTGGCGGGCTCCAAGGCAAGGCAGCACGGCAGAGGGGCACGGCCGAGGGGGAACAGCCCATGGCAGGGCAGCTAGGGGCAGTACCACAGGCAGCGAGCTCCCGCTTTCCCTTTCTCCCACCCAGCCTATTTGTTGGTGATACCCACACCCAGGGCGGGTCTTCTGTCTCCAGTACGTGGATTCAGCCACACCCAGAACCACTCTAATTCCAATCACTGGGCTCATCTGGTTATCACACACGTAACCCAGGCACGCTGATCTGGCAGTGGGAAGTGCTGATGGGACATGCAGGTGGCCTGGGAGGTGTTACCTCTGAAAGGCCCTGCTTACCAATGCATGAGGCTGTGAGAGGAGATCAAGATGCCAGCTACAACTGGTGGCTCCGTGGCTGGTGAGACGAGAGCCATATTTTACGGGACATGTGACATAAACAGAACAATAATTAATACAATCCATTAATTCTATTTAAATCCCGTTAGCAGCAACTAGGATGTGCAAAGTGCGTCATGCACACCTGTGCCCAGCCTGCTACGCATCCGTCACCACCCCACTCTGATGCCACCCCCACAGCGCTACCCCACCCTGCTCCTCGGGGGCTCCTTGCTGTTTATCTTGGCCCGTCTTGTGTTGCTATTACAAACTGCCTGAGACAGAGTGCTTTATAAGGAAAAGAGGTTCCTTTGGGCCCACAGCTTTGGAGGCTGGAAAGTCTGTGTTCAGGAGGCCACATCTGGCAAGGGCCTCGTGCTGATCAGAACGTGAAGACAGCATCACAGGCCAAGCAGGGCCTGCAGAAGAGGGAAGTGAGCAGAACGGCCCTGCTCTATAGCAAGTCAGGCTCGAGGTACCACATCCAATCTCAAGACACCCGCCCCACTCCTCTGAGCCCGATTTTAGTCCCTCCACAGGATGGTGCCCCATGATCTAATCACCTGCCCCGGGCTTCACCTCTTAAAAGGTGCCGCCTCTCAGCACCACTGAAGAAACCCGACACCGCCACCCTGATGAGACCCCTCTAAACCGCCCCTCCCACGCAGCTGTGAAGGGGACTGTGGGGCCCACCTCCCCCCCTGTTTTATTCTTCTCAGCCACAGATAAACTGTGTCCGCCACAAGCTGCCTGATGTTGTGTGGCCTCAGGACAGGCCCAAGGGCAACAGAGCTGCTCAGTGTGGAGGAAAGCGCTCACACTGTGAGCCCAAATGACCCTTTTCTCTTTATAAGTTGACTTACCTCAGGTATTGGCAGTGATGGAAAGCTGACTGACACACATGGTGGACATCAGACTGAAGCAGATGCTAAATACAAGTGCAAGCCATGTGCTGTGGTCCCCGAGGCTTCCCCTGAGGGGGAAGGAGACACTGTGTTTGTCTGAGGTGTTCGGGGATGGGGATCCTGGGAATAATTATTGCACACGTGGGCAGATGGGATGGAATAGGATGTGACAGTCAAGGAACAATGAGGGGAGGGGAGGGTGATAGCAGGGCTCGGGCAGCCATGACAGTCTTGGGGAAGAAGAGGATCATGGTCTCCTTTGAGACACGGGGGCGGCTGAAGAGAAGCTGGTGACGTTTTTGTTTGTTGAGCACCGGAAGCATTTGTGCCCCAGGCTTCTCAGGAGGTGGAAGGTGGAGGGCTCTTCCTGGCACAAAGGAGGATTTGGTTGGAAGAAGGTTGCAAGATGGACTCATAATGAAAATAATTCCCAGGGCTGGGAGAAAGTAAGGCAGAGGGTGACCAGGGAGAAGTGAACGGCAGAGCGGCATCGCAGAGCTTCGCAATACAGCCGAGCAACAAGCTTCTCTGCTGCTTGGATTGTTTGGCCGGTGCTTCTCAGACAGCCTGAAGGCACGGGGATAGGATGTTTGCAGCCAGGGTCGCCACAGGCAGGAGACTGGACAGACCTCTGAGCAGAGAACCTGAGGTGGAGAGAAAAGAAGGCATTTACATCGCAGATTAAGGGCTGGCGTAGCTCCAGGCAGGACCGGGAAAGGAACAAACCCAAAAGCCTGGCAGAAGATAAGCAGGGCCTGGAACCCAAGGCTGAGATGCTGCTGTAAATCAGGCTGACAGGGCTAGAAAAGGAGGAAGAGCTCATTGTTGGCAAAAGGAACTTCAGGTGTGTAATTTCAGGTTCTGCAAGGGACCCGTAGGAGCTGGCGGCTAAGGTGAGGAGAAGGTCGGGCCACAGGCAGGTGGAGAGAGAGTCACGCAACAAGCCCTGGAGATGTCCAGGTGATGGCCAGGAACTGGGCCCTGGACAAGCCGGGGACCTGGGGGGCCAAGACGCTTGGGACTGTGGAGGTGGCCGGAGGTGGCATACGGAGCTGCAAACGTGCTGGCTGCGGGAGCGGGTGAGCAAATGACCATCAGAATCAGCAACAGAGGAGGGAAAGACGGCGGATGGCTCCGGCTTGCCGGAACACGGCGCTCGCGGAAAGGCACTGTTGCTTCCACAAAGGAAAAATAAGCTGTAGTGAGCTTCTATAGGGCAAGTCGGCTGGAGACCCTTCGTGCTGAGCACCAGGCGGATGACAAGAAGAAATTAGGGAAACCCGGGCATGATGGCGCACGGCTGTAATCCCGGCACTCGGGAGGCTGAGGCAGGAGCATCACTACAAGGTCGCAAGGCCAGCCTGCGCTACAAAGTGAGCTCAAGGCCAGCCTGAACTGCATAGTGAGACCCTGTCTCAAAAAGACAAAAAGGAAAAAAAGAAAAGAAAAGAAAAAGGAATTAGGGGAATGGGTCGATTTTTGTAAAACTGAACAAGAGGGCAAACCTCACACCGTGACTGGTTGCCGTTGTGTAGTTATTAAGGATTATCACAATCTCAGGGATGTCATCAAGGAGTGCATCAAAAGCAATGAACGATTAAAAATCTGGTTCAAAACAAAAAGAGCATGTTTATTATGCTGTAGTTGGCAAAGATTTTCTACAATTACCAGTTAGGCCAAACTGGTTGATAGTGTTGTGTGGCTGAGAGCAGTAAAATCCCACACCTATTCTTAAATGCACCTGCTGTTCCTTAGTTTATTGCCTGGAGCTGGTCACGTGGTCACGTCTAAGAGCACAGAGCTGGACAAGAAGGAGCCCATGCATATAGTACAGCAGGTTTGCCTGACTCTCAGAGCAGAGGCAGAAATGATCCTGAATAACACATACCCTGGACAAGAGATCTGTAGTCATAACCACAGGGCAAGATTTCCCACAATTTTTCTCAGAGTGCGGGTGGACGTGGGTTTGCTGTGAAGGGGACACTGGGTCTGGGGACAATGTCATTTCCTTTCCTTTTTTTTTGGTTCTTTTTGAGACAAGTTCTCATTATGCAGTTCAGACTGGCCTTCAGCTCACTTTGTAGCCCAGGCAGGTCTCCAACTGGCAAAGACCCTCCTGCCTCAGCCTCCCAAGTGCTGGGATTACAAGTGTGCACCACCAAGCCCAGCCTCCTTGTGGAATGTCTCAGACAGGGTCTCACCATACAGCCCTAGCTTGCCCTGAACTCTTGACCCTCCTGTCTCAGGCTCCTCTGTGCTGGGATGACAGCCGTGCACCACCATGCCCGGTCCAGTGTTTCTTCTACATGCTGGTTCCTGCTGCACCTGCTTCTTGTCATATGATCTCTAACTGTAATTGAGTAAGACATTTTGCTATTTCATTTCTTAGACTGGGCGTGTGTGCGTGCGTGCGTGCGTGCGTGTGTGTGTGTGTGTGTTAGAGCCCCATCTGTGCCCAGGAAATGGGAGCACTACCCCCTAAGTGTATTGACTTCAAGTTAATTGAAGGCTCCGGGAATGCAAGACATGAGCAAACATTACTGCCATTTACTGGCTTGCTTTAGATAAGAGATTTCTAGTCCTTTGAAAGGGACCTTATAATCCTCCTGAGAAAGCCATCAGCATTGCTGCCTGTGGTCCATTTGTACAATGTTCAATGGCCTTGATGAGTGACACAAGCCAAGCTCATTTCCTCTGTGACTCATAAATTCCTCATTCCTGTCAGGTAAGGTGACAGCGGCTGCAGGGAACCGGTTGAGCATCTGGTCTTGCTCCTGCGACTGCCTCCCTGCAATGCCCTAAAAGGTGAACAAGAGGGCAGCCTGTCAGTCTTAAAGGAGAGCCGAGGATGGGGGACGAGAACATGGGAATCCCACAAAACCACAGCCCAGTCCTGAACCCCACAGTGCATCTGATGTCGGACGCTTTACATTCATTCACTGTTTTCCCTGCTGAGCATGTGAGTCCCTGAGTGGCACAAGCCTGTAATCCCAGCACTCGGGAGGCTGAGGCAGGAGGATCGTTGCCAAACCAGTCGTGGCCTACAAAGCGAGCTCAAAGCCAGCCTGAGCTGCATAGCAAGACCTTGTCTCCAACAAGAAAGAAAGAAAGAAAGAAAGAAAGAAAGAAAGAAGGAAGGAAGGAAGGAAGGAAGGAAGGAAGGAAGGAAAGAAAAGGAAAGAAATGTTCCCTAGTAAAACCATGGTTTATTTTCCATCTTTCAGGTAACTGCTGAGTTTTGCGTCCACCATAACCACCAGAGTTAGTTTGTTGTAAGTGACACCAGCCACAGCCAGCACTTGGGTTTTTCTTATCTTGAGTTCCGAATCAGCACAGCTGCAGAATAAATATTGGTTTTTAAGTGCCACATGCTGGTTTATCTGGAATGAAATAAAAGGTAATATTTCTTTCCCCACTCCCAGCCAAACCACAGTCACTTCTTTTGTTTAAGGTAAAGAGAAAAGAAGGTTATATGAGAGCTTCTCTACGAAAGAAAGAGAAAAAGAGGAAGGAAGGA